>PGWS01038760.1:0-35987 GCA_002896235.1 Cicer reticulatum
TTTTTTTTATATTGATTATTTTAATTAGCTAATTTATAAAATATTAGTAATGTTTGGGAAACTAAAGGTGTTTGGAGAATATTAAAAAGGAGATTAAATAATTATTAGTTTTATTTAACAAAATAAAAATAAAATAGTAAATAAAAAAGAGAGAACCAATGGGTTTGACTCTATGATCCTATTGTTAAAAAAAACAAACAAAAGAAGGGAAGGGAGTGGAAGGGCAGCCGTAAATCCAAAGAGGAAACACAACAATACCTATCGTTTGACACCGGTGATGTTCCATAAACTTCTCCATTTTCGCCCAATTGAAATTCGTATTTTGCATCGTTCTCCTTCACCGTAAGTCCGATTGAGAGAAACCAACGCCAAAAACGACGGTGAAAAGTGGCTATATTACACTATTGGTTTTCTGATTATGATCAATTGAAGGACAAAAAGTCAAAGAGCAAAGACTGTTTGGGCGTCGAATCATATTCATAGGTGAAAGCGTCGAAATAAGGTAAGGGTGAGAGAGCGTTTGATTCATGAGTGTAATATTTGTGAGATGAACGGAAAACCGTATTTTCCAAGGAATTCATCTGAGGCCTCGTTACGTATGGCAGTAGCCCATTGAGGGATAAATTTAATTAATGTGAAAATATGTAAATTGTGAGATTAAAATATAGAATAGAAATAATTTGTAGGGTGTTGAATTGATTTAATTGTTTGAATGTCTGACATTTGATATTATTGTGATATTTAATTTAATTTCGTTAAATGTGTGGCATTTGATATTATTGTGATATTTTGATTAATTTCGTTAAATGTGTGGCATTTGATATTATTGTGATATTTGATTTTAATTTCTTTAAAAGTGTGGTGTGCGATATTATTGTGATATTGGTTGTTGAATTATTTTATGCATATGTTTGACTAGATGAGTTTAAATGATGTTAATAAAATAGATGTGTTGTGATAATTATATGTAATGATGATAATGTATGATTAATAATGTGATCGTGAAAATTTTGTGATGAATATTATGTGTTGTTGTTGATTGATGATAGTGATTTTATAAATTGTGATGAGGTTATGTGACGATGAATGATGATGTGTGATCTATTATAGTGATGTTATAAATTGTGATGAGAATATTGTGATTTCAATTTTGGGTCTGAGATGAGGGTATTATGGAGTATCATATACCAACGAGGAGAGAAAAATAAATTTATTGTGATTTGTGAAGTGGAGATTATTTTGTCATCAATATAGGTAGGGTCTGACAAGCCTAGTGATTCTAGGGAATACAACTGAATGAGCCTGATCGTGGCGGTCTACTGTCGAGCCTTAAGGCAAGATTGTTAGACCTTGGAGGTATTCGGGGGGAAATTCCTAGGTGACTTGGAGGTAGCACTCCAAATGGTCGGGAGCTACCACCGCAACACACGTTTTACCTCGACTGTCACGTATATGTGTCTCGGGTTTGAGTTGAGGGGATCTATGAGGACAGGGCCAATTTGAATTGTCCGTCCACCGGGGGTGGTGGCATAGTATCAAGCCTCCTAAACCAAGTACTTCAGAGTTAGAATGGTACCACATTGTGAAGTAGAGTCTAAGCTCATGCATAACATTGAATTTCCTTGTGATTGTTTTGTTGTGATTGATGTGTTTCAAAGGGTAATAATAATTAGATGATTTGATGCATATTATAATGAGATGATTATTTTACTTGAGTTACTTTGATGTTATAGTATGATACTATTTAATTAAATATTTTGATATATCGTAAAGTGATTATGCTGCGGTTCTATTATGATTGTTTGCGTGTTCTTCTTACTCATATTATATTATTAACATGATTTCAAACTCACCTCCTTCGTTGTTTGTGTTTTGACTGGCTTGGCCCTGCGTTTGCGAAATCGCAGTTATTACAGGTTAATGAGTCTCGAAGTTTCAAGTTTGGGAGAAACCCCGCTCTGATAGGTGACACTGGGAATTAAGAGTTGTAATGTGTATTTTACTTATGTTATTATAAATGACTTTTTATATGAAACTTAGTACGAGTAAGTCTTGGGAATTAAATCAAGAAATTCTAGTTGAATCAAGTTCATTGATATTGTCTATTTTAATTAAAAAAAAAAAAACAAAGTTGAATTTTTACATGTATATTTAGAGAAACGTGATATCCTAATTAGATATTAAAGTTTTTATTCTCTTTAACAGATTTTCTTTATCCGCTGCAAGTTTTCTTCAAATAATTTAGTATATATTATTATAAATGTATATTTTGGGGTTTAGGGTGTCACAGATACATATGAGCCAGACTGAGTTTGAGGAGATTTGCAAAAGTAGTTGAAGAAGATCTTCGAGATTGTCCTAAAATGTTTGAGAGTTTGTTGAGTGATGCAGAGAAACCATTATATAATGGTTGTACTAAATTCACAGGATTGTCGGCGATATTAAAGTTGTACAATTTAAAAGCGAGTAATGGATGGTCTGATAAAAGCTTCACATAATTATTAACACTCTTAAAAGATATGTTGCCACATGATAATGAACTTCCCAGTCGAACCTACGAGGTTAAACGGATTTGTGCTCTATTGGCATGAGTTACGAAAGGATTCATGCGTCTCCTAACTATTGCATTTTATTTCGAAACGAATATGAATTACTAAAGGCGTGTCCGAAATGCAATGTCTCTCGATATAAGAAGAAAGAATCTACTCCAGCAAAAGTCGTGTGTATTTTCCTATAATACCAAGATTTAGGCGCATGTATCGTAGTGAAGAAGATTCAAAAACACTTGACATGGCATGCAGATGAAAGAATTAGAGATGGAATGTTTCGGCACACCGCAGATTCCCTACAATGGGTAAAAATTGAACACGAGTATCCTGAATTCGGGATAGAGTCAAGAAATCTAAGACTTGCACTTTCTACTGATCGAATGAATCCACATGGTCTTCAAAGCATCTCACACAGCATGTGGCATGTGATTTTGATGATTTATAACCTACCCTCCATGGTTATGTATGAAACGTAAGTTTATTATGTTGTCTTTGTTAATTCTGGACCCAAACAACCGGGAATGATATCGACGTATACTTAACTCCTTTAATTGAGATTTAAAAATTATGTGGGAGACAGGTGTGGAAGTTTATGATGGGTATAAGAAAGAATGTTTCAATTTGAGGGCTTATGTTGTTCGGCACAATTAATGATTTTCCAGCATATGGTAATTTATCAGGAATATAGCATTAAAGGTCAGTGTGCATTTTCCTATATGTGAAGAGAGTACAAATTGGATGCGGTTGAAAACATTGTAAGAAAGAATGGTTTCTTGGACATCATAGATTTTTACCTTATAGTCATCAGTATCGTGTGGTGGAGAAATGTATTCAATGGAAAATCAGAGAAGGTAAAGCTCCTTTAGCACCGACTGGATATCAAATACTTGAAAAAGTACAAGGTTTGACCAATAAATTTGGCAAACCTTTTGCGGGAGAGCTGGTCCAAAACTGGGTGGAAGAAAAAGTCAATTTTCTTTGAATTGCCATATTGGAAGTCATTGTATATAATACATTTCCTCGATGTGATGCATATTGAAAAAAATGTATTTGATAGTGTTTATTTGGTACGTTACTCAATGTTCCAGGAAAGTCTAAAGATGGCATCAATGCAAGATTGGACTTGGTCGATATTGGAATAAGAAATGAATTGGGTCCCGTAAAGAAAGGAAATCGCACATATCTAACTCCAATCGCTCATACTCTATCTAGAAAGGAAAAAATTGTTTTATGTAAATTTCTACACAAAGTTAAAGTTCCAGAAGGATACTCTTCAAACATTAAAAATTTGGTTTGTATGAAAGACCTCAAGTTAAAAGGTTTGAAGACCCATGATTGTCATATTCTAATGGAGCATTTGCTACCAATAGGTATACGTTCCATTTTACCTGAAAAAAATTCGACAAGCCTTAACTAGATTATGTTTCTTCTTTAGGAAATTTCTGGAAGTCAATGTTTCGTGTTCCCATATTTGGTTGCAAGTGGGTCGATAATAATAATGGCGTTCAGATTGATGAGTCAGGGTTCTTGCTTGTCGATTTTAATAGGGTGGGATACAAAGACGAGCCTTTTATTTTTAGCGTCGCAAGCTCAACAAGTGTTTTATGTCACTGATCCTGCTGATGATAAATGGTCTGTTGTCCTATCGACCAATAAAATAAGTGATGATAACAATAATGATGAAGATGTTGGTAATGATCTTTTATTTGCAACATCACAACCACATGAAATTGATTCAACTGATGATGGTTTATATCTTAGAGATGATCATGGTGAAGGAATTTGGATTAATCCATCGTTTCGTATCGTTAATAATGGACAAACAAATGTGAATCCCACCAGGAAAAGAAGAAGGGCATCTTAATGTACATGTTTAATTGTTTTATATAAGCCATGTAATTTGAACTGAGTTCATGTAATTTATTTGTTTGAACATGTTTAATTGTTTTATATAAAGCAGCCATGTATTTGATTTTCTGCTTATATTTAGCTTGATCTTAGTGTTTTATACTAAGTTCATGTAATTTAATATAAACTAGTAATTTACATGAACTGAATTGAATATAAACTAGTCATTTACATGAATTGAACTGAACTGAAAAAAAAAATCCAAATATAAGTAATTTACATGAAGTAAACTGAATATAAACTAAGGAGGTCACAAAGCTTTGTTTTATACCAAGTTAAAAGGTCCTTTAAAAAAACAGGCATATAACATAAGAAAACAAAGAGGTCTTTTACAGCGCTTATAGAATAAGGGCTGTAAAAGAGCCATTAAAAAATAAAATAAGGAGGCCTTTTAGAGCGCTTATTTGAAAAAGCGCTGTAAAAGGTCATTTAAAAAAACAGTCATATAACATAAGAAAACCAAGAGGTCTTTTATAGCGCTTATTCTACAAGCGCTGTAAAAGAGCCTTTTAAAAATAAAATAAGAAGGCCTTTTAGAGCGCTTATTTGAAAAAGCGTTGTAAAAGGCTTAGGTCTTTAAGAGCGCGTTTACAACAAGCGCTTTAAAAGGTTAGGTCTTTTAGAGCGCTTTTCCAACAAGCGCTGTAAAAGGCTTATAAAAAAGCGTTGTAAAAGGGTTTTATATATAACAGTAAACCGCTTCAGTTTCCTCTTCATTACGTAAACTTCACTATCATCTCAACCTTCATCATTCTTCTCTTCCTTTGCAAACCCTATCATCTCTTCCATTACGAACCTTATTTCCATGATCATCTCCCTCATTTCGAACCTTATTTTCATCCACGATCATCTCTCTGATTACACACAATATCTTTTCATTGAAATACGTAACCGTCATTACGTATTTCTTCAAACCATATTTCTAGGAATCGTATTTCTGCGAACCCTCATTTTTGTTGTTTAACGTATTTCTTCGAACCCTCATTATTCAGGTATTGATGTTATTAATATTTTGTTATCACTAAAATGCATGTTGAGCTTGTTTAAGATATACTGATACTGATATGTACTTAGAATACTGCATGTTGAGCTTGTTGAAGTTATATTAAACTGCATGTTGAACTTGTTGTAGATAAATGGATACCACCAAAGATTTAGAATGTCAAAATGAAGAAGTTTGTCAACACTAAGACTTACGAAAATGAAGTCAAACGTGGTGCAACTATAATGCAAAAGGTCATTAAAGCAAGGAGCAATGACATTAAATTTGAGGTATACTATACTCTGTTTGCTATTTATTTTTTTTATCTTTTTTGAAAGCATGTACTTACTATATTAGTTTATTAGGTTGGATGGAATGAAAGTGGTCAACCAATCGACCCCAACAGCTCCAAGTTTGTAAGTTACATTGGGGCTGTTGTTCGTCAAAAATATCCCCATTACAATCGATGACTGGAGAGATAAGGTGTTGAAGGACGCCAAAGATATATTGTGGAATGATATATAGGTAACTTTTTTTGATCCACTCTTTTGTCATTTATAATTTTTTCCAATGAAATACTTTACTCAAACTATATCTTTATTTCGTTTGCAGACTTCTTTTGTTCTTGATGAGGGGAGAAAGAGTTACGTATTGAGAGTTGCTGGGAAAATCCATCGGGGATTTATATCTCACCTCTCTAATTTATATCTAAAAGATAGAGAAGGAAATACGAATGCTGAAGCTCCAAGAATATATAAACATTATATATCAAATGATGAATGGAGTGCATTTGTATCCAAACATTCGGACCCCGCGTTTGTCGTAAGTGATTAATTTATTAGCATTTGTGTTTTATTATTCATATTTTAAATTTTCACACGATTGCTATTTTTTTTATATAGAATATAAGTAATGCAAATCGCGAAAGGGCAAGAAATTCGACGCACCCATACAAAAATCACGTATGGGATATGCACGTCTTGAGCAAAAACTTGTAAGTAATTAAACATCACTTTTATATAATGAAGTAATTTGTATTATAAACTATAGTTTCTAACTAATATTTTGTTTATGATCTTAACGAATAGCGACAAGACATCCAATCTGATCAACCGTTGGGTCGTCATATATTGTGGAAGGAAGCTCGTGTAAATAAGGACGGAGTGGTTGACAATGAAAATGTCCAAAAAGTAATAGAACTTTGTGTAAGTATATTATCACTTTAATATTTTTTAATATTGTATTTTATCACTTGAATATTTTTTAATATTGTATTTTAAAAATGATATTGAACTTATCTTTTTAATCCTACATGTATTTTAGGAGACTATCGAACGTTCCGAATATCAAGAGGGCAACAAAGCTAGTTGCAGGGACATTCTGGGTAAAGTGTTTAATGTTCCTGAGTATTCCGGTCGGGTTAGGGGGAAAGGATTTGGCGTAACTCCTAAAAGCTATTTTTCTCAAGAGAAGCGCCAAAATTCATCCAATGAGGAAGTATTAGAGAAGCTCAAAATCCTTACAGAGCAAGTGGCACTTTTGGTGAAGATGAACAAAGGCAAGCAACTCCCGGATCGCTCCAACGTGAAATACAAATGGAGAGTGAAAACGCGAGTTGCAACATCGGTCTCAAAAGTCTTCCCGAGGTAATTAATTACTTACTTATGTAATTACTTATGTATTAAATATACTTATATATTAACCATACTTATGTTTTAATCATTGATTTAGGGTGTCACTTCATGCGTGCTGTACTTATCCTCCCCTACTCATCGGAAGGTCGGAAAGGGAAAATTGTACAATACTTCGGGAGAAGTATTGCACAACACACCGATCCCTGCGGGCCATGTCAAAGTATCACCAATTATTGCTTTGGAACCAACTACACCTTTGCCGATACCGGAACAACGATGTAGATATGAAGTTTTTGGGCGACGCAATTGGTAGTTACGTGGCATGGCCCACACATCTTGTTGCCCTCGATAAGGTATATTTAATTAATTGAACTGTATGTTTAATTGATATGTATATTTAATTGCTGATTTTTTTCCGCTCCTAACTTTAATTTCACATTTATATTTAGATGCTGAAAAAGCCTAAAGGGAATGATAAAAAGATTCCCATAAACGAATCAATTACATCATCCGAAAAGGTTTGTCACATTTATTCCCTAAGGTTTGTCATTTTTTCAGATTCAATAAACTAACATTTAACCTCATTTTTTCAGATTCAATCAAATAAAGCCGGCAAACCTCAAAAATTGGAGGGTAATAGAGCTGGCAAACTACAAAAGCTGGAGGGTAATAAAGCTCCCAAAGTTGCAGCTAGAAAACTGGATCGGGGACAATCGGTCGCTGCTGCTCCTAAAATAAGTCAGTCATGCCTTGCTAAATACGGGGTGTGTCTTGACATCCAAGTAAAAAGGAATATGGGCAGCAACGACGATTCGCACATCATAACCATGAATAAAACTATATTCGGAGATGAGTATGAAGAATTTCTCGAAAAGGAGCACATATACGAACTTCTCAACCATAAGGAGTTGAGTGCTACTGTCATCAGCTTGTACATAAGGTAAAAAATACTTTTAATTCCATTTATTGGTAATTAATTAAATTTATTGGTAATTAATCTAGTTTAAAATTTTCATTGAAGGTTTTTGTATGAGAAGGTTGTGTGCACGCGCAAATTGTCAAATAGATACTCATTCTTGTCTCCGCATAATTTGTCGATGTGTAAACTCGATCCAGTAAATGTAAAGAATTACATTGTAGATATGTTATTAGGAAATATAGAGAAGGATAAATTGTTCTTTGCACCATATAATTCAGGGTACGTAATTATATATATTTATTTATATCTTTTTTAATTTATGAGATCTTAATTTATTAGTTGTGTAAACAAAATTGCTTAACCAAATTTTTGTTGTTGTAGGGCACATTGGGTGCTATTTGCAATCAATGCGACCTCTGAAGTTATATACTATTTGGATCCCTTGCATGGCAATTACAACAATCACTCCGATATAAAGACTATGTTCGACACGTAAGTAATATTCATTTATTTCTTACATATATATATAAATAATGTGTTTGTTAATGCTATAATAATCACATTTATTTATTCGATAGTGCTTTACAAGTTTTTCGAGCTCAAAGAGGTGCTATAGTGTCGAAGCAAAAGTCTAATAACATCACATGGATTCCAATAAAGGTTTGAAATATATGCCTTTAAATTTTCATTTACAAATATATGCCTTTACGATCAATATTGCACAAATATTTTATTGACTTATATGTTTTATTTTATAGTGCCCTCGTCAAACTAAAACATCGACTGTGGGTACTATGTATTGTGATTCAGGAAGGAGATTGTTGACAAGAATAAAACTATTATCTCAGAAATGGTACGATATTTTCATTATATGCTTTTCATATATAAATTATCTATATATTTGATTCTAACTTAATATGTTCAATTTTTATATTGCACAGTACTTTGACAATTCCAGTCTAACATACTCTGAGGAAGATCTAATGGAATTAAAGGAAGACTGGTGTCAGTGTGTGCTTGAAATGAACACTTTGATTTTCTGGGAAATAGCATGCTGCAAGGGATCTGAATATTATATGGTAGCTAGTTATATTCTGTGTATTATGTTAGTTATATGTATATGAATATGGCACAATATATGAACATGTATATGAATATGTGTTGTTGTACAATATTTGTCCAATGTATATGTAGTTAATTAAGTTATATATATATATATATATATATGTATCTGAATGTTCTGTTGTAAATTAATATATAAAATAAAGTTATATAGTTCTGTTTTTGTGTACTGATTGTGTGAACTGATTCTGAATATTTATTTGAATATGTTTTGTTGTTGAGTGAACTGATTCTGGATGAAAATAATTTTGGAAAAAAAATTAAAAGACAGCGTTTTCTAAAAAAATACCATAAAAAACTAAAAAGCGCTTTTTAAAAATTTAATTTAATACCATAAAAAACTAAAAAAGCGCTATAAAATGTGCACTATAATGCATATATTGGGTGCACATTTTACATCGCTCTTTTCAATAAGCGTTGTAAAAGGTGCATAATAATGCATATAATGTGTGCGCATTTTACAGCGCTTATTTAAAAAGCGTTGTAAAATGTGCATATCAAGCGCGCAATATATTTACATGTTTTATAGCGCTTTTTGGTTTTAAAAAAGCGTTGTTGTATCTTTTACAACACTAGATTCCACAACGCTTTTTTTTTTTTTTTTTGAAATAGCGCTGTAAATTGCTTAAAAAAAGCGCTGTAAAATCCGATTTTTCGCGTAGTGCATGTTACTAACTTATCTGATGTGGGGTTTAACTTGATCCCAAGGTTTAGAATTGACTTTCCAAATATTGGAAGAGTTATTTTGAGAAGTGGTCAAAGGAGTCTGCAAAGAACCACAAATATATTTGGCACTTCACATATGCACCCAAAACTTTAGTTTTAGTGATATTATTTTCATATTGATCATTGCGCTCTTTGCAGTCCATAACTTTAGTTTTGGATATCGAATTGATGCGTGCGAGCAAGTGTTGGAAAGCTAAGAGTCAGAGTTACAACTTTCATGTTGACACAAAATCCCAATTCTGAACTTTACTGGGTTTATACTGCTGATTATGTGATCAGAGCTTTTTATAATAATTTTAGTATTGGGCCACTTGTTTTAAAGTCCAAAAAGAGTACTATATATTTTTAGTTTTTTTAGGGTTTAGGGCATTCTATTTTCGGACTCACATACAATAAAGAGTTTTTCTTATTTTCATGGATGAATAAATTCCAAAAATTAATCCACTATTTCGGAATTTCATAGAAGAATAATGTTAATTTCACGTTGACATTTCTATTCCTTTTCATTCGATTACATTGTTATTCTGATTGCTTAATTTGAATTTCAATAGAATTGATATATTTACTTTGACATAATCTGGTTTCTAATCTAATCAATTGTAGTTTTTTTACGTTTGATTGTTAACTATAATCGATCAATTACTCTAATACTTAATCTAGTCAAAGAAATATAATTCACATAGGATTGATTTACGATTGCTTAATCAATTATATAGTCAAACGGGAATAGAGTCACAATTTAAAAATTGAACCCGTTGGTAGAATTTGTGATAGGTCCGAAATTTTTTGAACCAGTGGATTAGTCATTTCAATATATGTGACTTTAATTCATTTCTTCAATTTGTTTGAACCTAAAATTCGAAAACCCCTTTTTGTTTTCACTGATTCTAAATTTGGTTAACGTAATTAGAAGTCGTTGTGAAACGACTTGAGTTGTTGCCCCTATGCTATGTTTTTATTATTTGTATTTTACCTATATGCGATAGTAGATCAACACCAAATGACAATTGTTGGATCCCAATATGAAATCCCTAAAAGATTGTGATGTTGATTATTGGAGCCCCAAATGAAATCCCTAAAAAAAATTTCAGCATCATCACACACCAAGGTTGATATCTTTGATATTTTCATTAGATAGTCTGGGATGCATGACAAAGAAGATTGAGTCAGAGTTATCCTTCCTACAAAACAGAATTGGTTTGAGTCAGAGTTATCCTTCCTGCAAAATAGAATTGGTTTGCCTTCCACACAATCAAATTCTTTTTCATTTTATCTAAAAAATTTAAAAGCGAATTTTGAGAAATCCTTTTGTACATCATGGGTGCTCCTAAATAGACCCCAAGATCTTCTATTTGATCGATGTCAAGGCTTTTAAGTCACATCATGCCTCAAGATTTTGTGTTGCAATAATTGTACTTTAAATCTATGATCATAAATGGTGTGGTGTAGCTTAAAAAATGACATTTCGTCAAGTTTTAGACCAAAATTATATTTTGGGGACTAAAACTAAGAGAAATAAAATGGAGGACTACTTTCCTGATTCAGTTAAAATAGGGGGATTAAAATTGCAATTAAACATATTCTTTAAAGGGTTTCTATGATCAATTGACAAATTGAATAATTTCGAAACAGTTGTTTTATTAACTAACAAAAAGATATTTTTTTCATCATTTTATTGTCTATATATTTTTTCAAAAGATATTTAATATTCACTAATCAATAATAAAAATCCAAATGTTTTTAAATATTACTTCGTTGACATTTTTTATAAATAAAATTTAGTTATTACAATTTTTTTATGAAAATTTATTAAATACTTTTTATTAAATACGAACTCAATTAACTATACGAAGTAATAATTTTTATGTACCGTTGAATTCCAGTTCTTTTTATTATTAGTAGTTAACTTTTATTACATTGAAAGAAAATCACTTTTTTTTAGTGTTTTAACCTTAAAACAAACAATGAAGCCATATAGTAAAAAGATAGAAGTGTGATGTATAGTAGCTTTCCTATAATAGTTGATGCGTGCTACACAAGTTTGTAGTTCCAGCTCATCAATTCCTGATATTTAACGTTAACGCCATAGTTTTTGCGGTATGTTAAAATGTGAACATCAATAACACAAAGCTATATATTCCGCTGTTCATAGGCTTTCAATCTACTGGGTCAAATTGCATTCTTTAACAAATTGTAATATTTTCTTGTTTTTTTTTTTACTCGTTGTGTAAGTAGCATTATAGTTGGATAATAATTTTTTGAATCCCTCCTCATTTTTTCAACCATGCCAACATCAACCATTTCAACACACTAACTGTATTGAGAAAAACTCAACAATAGTTTAAAAAGAGACACTCATGACCTCACAAGTCGATTTTGTATAGATAAATTGGATCCAATATAAAAATTGCAAATAACTAAATAAAATTGCTCAAACCACCCTCATAGCCTAAGAAATATCAAGCATGTACGTGTAATCTCCAAAAACAACCTCATAACTTGGAGTTTTCAAGTTAAAATTATTCACTTTGCATCTTTTGAAATTATCACCATATAACAAATAGAATAATACGATTAAGAATATAGAAATGAATGTTTATTGTTGTGTAATATTATTTCTTTGGTTGGGCCAAATGTTGTATATGTTTTGGTAATTTTCTTTCCTTGGTTTTAAATTCTCAACAATCTTTGTAGTCATTTTGAAAGACTTTTCTTTCCTTCTTTATAGCATTTTTATTTTAACTCTATTCATATGTAAATAAGCATATTTGTTTTTTCCTCTCATAACTTGTTTCACTTTAAATTACTTTAGAATTTTCTCTGATTTTCTATTCGTTTCAGGATGTTATTACTTAAGTTACCAGTTGTAACAAGAAAATTAAACATGAATTTATGGGTTTAGATGACCACTGTAATAAAAAAGTTTTAAATTTAATTGAAATTGTGTAGTTTATTCTAAAAGATGTTTAATTCTCTCTTCATATTATTACTTTCTTTTGATCAATAGAACATAATGTAATCAAAATAGAGTATCAAAAGTACTAAAAATACCAATAGTAATTAAAAGTAATGAAAACACCAAATTTCAAAATCATGAAATACCTATAACATAACTCATGACAGCGCCTAATTTCAAAATCGATAAGAGCACCTAATTTCAAAAACTTTATCCAAAAAAACTTATCCAATAAGTTGACAAAAGAAGTTGTACAGCTCCAAATTATATTTGCTTTAGACCAAGTTGTGATATCGTCAAGAAGTTGTACCTATAATTTGAAAGAAACAAGGTAATACTATAAACATGATGCAATTATATATTACAAAAAAGAATGCCTCAGGACAATATACAACTGCATGTAGGTGATAGTGCATCATATAGTGGCTACAAAAAATAACTAGTCTTATAAATGTAATATAGATGGAAACTAATTACTAATGAAAACCAAGGTAATATTGTAAAAGTAATATAGATGAAAATCAATCACCAAAACAAATTGAATGCACAAACATAAGCAACTGGACAGACTAAAATCTTGATCATCCATAAGCTAGAGAAAAAATAAATGATAGAACTTCTTCTTCAAAGTTTGTATAAACTCTTCCTATATCATGTTTTACAAGAAATCATATTATGCCAAGAGTTTATTAAGAAAATTAGACTTAACTAATATGTCAAATAATTTGTAAGACCTCAGAGCAATCAAAGGAACAAAAGTAGGACCTCTCTACAAAGGTTTATTTTTCACAAGATATTAAATAACTTTGACCCCTCTGCAACAATAGTTTAAGGAGAGGACTTTATGAGAACTGAAAATTTAGATCAAGTACATGAAATATGTGAAAGTTCAACAAAATAAACTTATTGGCAGAATAATCTTATTACACACCACATAATCTTCTGCTGAGATCCAACTGTCTCCGAATGCCACACCTACATCAAAAAGAGTTTACCAAAATCATAAATTTATTGAAGTTATTATGTCCTAAAAATATTTAAATCAAGGAGGCCTAAGAGAGATTTAGGATTCATAAAAATTATGAAAAGATATATCATATGATTTTGGGAAGAAAAAAAGTATAACAATGAAATCAAATTTAATTAACATGATTTGAAAAGAATGGTAGGTTAAGGCATTAAATAAACAACTAACTACTCCTGCAGTATAGACAACATATAAGATACCAATTAGTGGAATTAAATTATCAACATATCAGGGCAATTAGCAAAGAAAATTCCAATTAATGAAATCAAGAGAAAGAGAACACGTTATGTGATGAGAGATTAAGAGAGTGAGTGAAAGAGACAGATCTAACAGAAATAATAAATCGATAACAGAATCAAAATAATAAATGCAAAAGATTATTTATTAGCGTTGCCCGCGCGCTAACGTTGTCAATAGCTAACCCAAGTATTTGATCGGCCTCAAAAGATTCACAGTAAAAATAATCACTTAAGTACCAAAATATTACCGTTGAACACTTATTCCCGCGGGCCTCGGGCGCGTATATATATTTGGCGTTATTTTCTCTTACAACAATATCACTCTGTTTCCTAATTCGTCTATTCATCTTACTACTTTCTGTCTGATTCTTGTTGAGGTTTCTATTTTCTGCTTCGATCACCGCGCAACTGAGGCTACGCTTCCGCCACTGATTCACCGCACATCAACGAGGTTTCTCTTTTTATCACCGCCATCAACAACACATTCACGCTCTGTTTCTTGCGATCCCCAAAGGTTTTTCTTCTTTTTATTTTTGTAACTTTAATATTTTCCTACCCCCAAAGAGTTATTTTGTTATATATCTCCCTTACTTCTTCTCTTATTTTAATTCGTAATTCTTTCTATTTTTTTCTTACTTCCTCTCTTATTTCAATTTTTAATTTTTTTTCTATTTTAATATTATTTTCAGAGAAAAAAAAGTAGCAAATTTTAAATCACATAAATGGAGCCACCACAACATTATAGAGCAATAGAGGAAATTGAAGAAAATATGACGGCCTTTGACATGATTCACGGTGGTAATACGTACATGTTAAGTATGTTGGCCCGAACACGGTTCTATCAACACAGGCAGACTTATGGTGGTCACTTTGTTGTTGATGAAAATAATACCAACGGGATCTCTGTGGTTCATACAAGAAGAAGAAGAAGAAGAAATGTTGACACTACTCAAATACAAAGACGCTCTGAATACAACTTCGAAAGAATTATAATTGAAGATAATTCTGAAGCTATGACGTGTTGTATCTGTCTCGTAGAGTTTTTGGTTGGATCTGAGGCTATTCAATTGCCTGATCCATGTCTACATATATATCATCAAGATTGTATCATGAAATGGTTAGATAAATGTAACACATGTCCTATGTGTCGTAGAGAAGTTTATTAAAATTTCACATGTCCTATAATCTACATTTTTTTGTTTCTTCTCTTGTAATATCGCGAGAAAAAATATTTTTCTATTATATTTTAGTTATTATATTTGTCTATTATCTAATTATCTTTTTTATTTTATCTATTTTACAAAAGATACTAAGTTTAATACATCATTTTATCTTATCTCATAATTAATGTTCAGCTTTATAATTAGTTTCATGTATTTTTTTCAAAATTTCAATATATATCATTAAGGTGCTTAATTCAAATGTTAACAATAAAATAAATATGTCAACTATATTCTATTTTACCAAATCAATAAACTAGATAATTAACTAATGGTTTATTAAAGAAATAATGGATTAATTGTTACAATTACAAATTAACTAACTCCAAATTCACCATATTATATATCAAATTACTAAAAAATATATTAAATACTTAATTGATATTTATCATTTGTAATTGCCACAATTGACATTTACAACGTGTCTTGAGACCCTTTTACAATGGTTCAAAAAACAGATGTCCCAACCGCCTCAAAATAACTTTTTGTAATAGTTAACCGTGCTTTATTTTGTTTGTTCTAGGAGTATTGCGACTATTAAGAATAGCTCCTATGTGATTTTGGTGATAGTTTGCACCATCGAAAACTTTAGTATTTTTGTAATATATTATTTTTTTTTCATTTTTTATTAATTTTATTTTAATAGCTTATTAAATAACAATTATTCTTAAATTTAAAATGAAAAATATTCATAAATATCAATCATATAATTAAAATAAACAAATATTTACTTATAAATCACTAAGTCTTACTAATATAATTTATTCAAAAGAGAGAGTCGCAAATATGAGAGATTGAGGTTTGGGGATTTGAGGGAAATGATAAGAATTTGAATGATGAAGGAACTTGTGAAAATTATTTGTGATAAGGGAAATGATAAGAGTATGAATGATTAAGGAATTTGTGAAAATTATTTGTTATAAGGGTTTAATTACTTTAATATTTGAATCCCAAACATTTAAATTATATATTTCATTTGAAACCTTGTATTTAACAAAACCTAGCAACACCACGTTATCATCTTCTCTTTTTTTCCTTTTTTTCTTCATCCAAGATGGGTGGTTGAACTTCAATTTTTGGCTTAAAATCACCCATTTAAATCATTTTTGTCCTTACTTTTTATATAAATAAGTGATAAGTGATTTCCACACATCACTGCAAGAATAACATGCCTTCTTGGCGGCTAGAAGTCCCACAAAAGGAGAAAAATGACCACAAAAGACATATTTGTGGTAGCCTAAAAAACTATAAATAAGTCAATCAAAAATATTTGTGGTGGCCAAAACGACAACCACAATGGTTGGTTTTTGGGTTATCATTTGTGAGGGTTTAAGCCATCACAAATTTGTGACGAAAAAATAGCCACAAATTGTTTACGGTACAGCTTGCCACAAAGGAGAAATATTTTCTGTTGAAATTTTTGTTTTCATTCTTCATTTAATTTTTCAATTGCTGTTTGTATTAGTTGTTGTGTTTTTTTCTTATTGCTTAGTCAAAGGAGAAATAGTTCCTTTAATTGTTCAAATTGTCAATAGATGTCGACGGACAATGAAACAACACAATTTTCTTTTCATTATTTCAACGATGATACATTGTTACTAGTGAATGGAAGAAACGATATTGATTGTGTTATATGTCATCCACATGTTTTATCAGTCATTTCCATGTCTGGTCGTCATGCCTGACCATCAAACGGATGTAGCAACTCAATAAATTTCTTCTTCTCTCATAATGTCACGTCATCTTTCCTATAGTTTGCAATGATTCAAGATTTCTTTGCAATCTTGATACAATACATTCAACTAAATTAACATCATTTATATCCAATTAGTTTTTGTAATACAACATGCAACCTTTAATACAACAATCAATCGTCTTGACACTTAATCCTAACTTCGACACTAATTGTTTAGCATCGTAATAAATTTGCGACAAACCACCTCTAACAAGTGTTGCATCTAACATCATTAGACTTCAGACCTAAAAGTCTAATACGCATCGATAACTTTGAGTTTGAAGATCCTTCGAATAACGATTAATTTGTCTATTTCAAAAGACCATAAAATCTCTAAGTTTCTTCATTTGGAAGTCCATTAGTGTCGTCACATTGATTTTCATTGAATGAAAAGTTAACACAAACAATATCCAAAATCATATCGTTCATCACCTTAAAGTGCTGATAATTATAATAATCTACACCCAATTTGCCAATACAACTTGAAAGACCTACGTTATTCTCCACACGTATACTAGAAATAGGCGTCATCAAACACTATTCCCCATGATTAGTCTAAATCCAATATTTAGACATTGATCCATCTTCATATAAATGCACTCATATTTCACCTTCACTCTTAAAACGTCTACTTTGACATAAACGACATGGACATCTCATCTTCCTTTCATCTTCGACAATTTTCTATACTCTTGCAAAATTGAAAAACTCTTCAATCTTGTTAGCAAAATGTTGTTAGCAATATATGTGTGTGTGTGCACGAATCGTAGTTATATATGTATATGTATTTATTATTTGAAAATTAAATCAATTTAATACGATCATTAATTCGATTGATATTTTATATATAAAATGCTTTATTTTTCAAAAGTATTATTTTTTTTATTAGTGACAAACAACTACAAATTACTAAATATTAATTTATAACATACTTTATATGTCAATTAAGGGAACATTTACGAGAATAGATAAAAGCTGAAAGCAGTGTTATGCAATTTTCCAAAATTAACGAAATGAAATAATAGACGAAAGCTAAAAGCAGTGTCAAACATTTTGCCACAAACATGGACATAGTGGAAGCGACCCTTGATATTGACCATGTGGAGAATGATGGGGTTATAATGTTAGTTGATTAATCGTGTTTATGTTATTACTAATTTTTTAAGAGGTCGATTTTACCACTATAATGGGTTACATTCAATATTCATCCTTGGTGAGATTTTACACTATAATACTTACACACATTTGACAACTTGAACCTTCTCTCCTATATTTTTTTAGCCTTAGCAGACTTACAACTCTTCTTGTAAGACCCTTAATTTTAAATTCTAATTTATGTATTTTGGGGAATTTTGTGCTGAATTTCTGAGGCTTTTTAGCCAATTTTATGGAATTTTGTGAGTTAAATGCTAAAAATATCTTTTAGAGACCCGATTAAAATTATTCGTCGATGAATAATTTTATTTAATTACGGTGAATCTTTTGTCGAATAAATTTTTTTCTGAGATGCAACATTTTTCAGAAAAATTCATCTGCCGATTGAATTGCGGCGAGAGTAGATATTTTTTTGAAAAAGTAATTTGTGATGTGATGTGATGTGAGGTGACAGACGTAATGATGATTTTTATAAAAATATCTAAATATTTGTTTTATTTATTATTATTATTATTATTATTTTAATATATATATATATATATATATATATAATAAGTATGGAACGGCACAGAGAGGAAACATTTTTTTCCCATGAAGCCATGCCTCTCTCTTCATTCTTCTCCTTCCATCTTTCTTTTTATTTGTCTTTCCTTGTTTCTAGAAAAACACAGACCAAGTGTTGCTAGAAAACTAAAACACACAAAATACAAACTCTCATTTTTCTTCTAGATCTAAGCTTTCATTCGAGAAGTGACAGAAGAGAAAGTTGCTCATTGCCACACTGCGGTGCTAGTGAGCTAGTTTTCGACGCGACGTCACGAATTTAAATTTTACCGGAATTAATTACGGTACCGTAATCGAGTGTTAGAGCTATCGTTAACGTAAAGGCTCCTTCCAAACTTTTAGTTTGCATTTAGGACATTAATTGTGATTTTGTGGAAAAGAAATTTGATGTATTTAAGGTGTGATTTTGTGAAAAAATTAATTTAATGTGATTATGAGTAATTTAGTGGAATTTAAATTTGAGGTGTGGTTTGTGATGATTCAAGTTTGGTGTGATTTATATGTTCATAATTATTATTATGAATTTTTGAGATGTGATTTATTCGTGGATTTTGTAGAAAATGAATTGATGAAATTTGGTGGTTTATGGGTAAAAAATATGGAGTTTTGAAATTGGGTGAGTTATGTTTGAATTGTTGAAATTTAATTGAGGTGCTATATATGTGTTGTGGAATTGAATTGATTGAATTTGGTGTGAATTGACGGTAATTAAATTTGATGTGTTTGAGTTACGTAATGAGTTATTTTCAAATAAATGAGTTTGAACTGAAGTTGAAATTTTACGAAAAATTTAGAGTTGTTAAAGTTGTAAAAAAATTCAAATTTTAACTAAGTTAAAGAGTTTGAGTAAAAAGATATATTGAAATTAACAATCGTTAGAGTTTAAAATGTTACTCTTTTAATTACTCTTTGATTGAGTTTAATAAGAAAAAAAAGGGTTTAGAGTATTTTATTAACTCAAAAATTTCGGTGCTTTAATAGTCGAGTATGTGTATGTGAAATTTTGACAATATTTATTTTTTTTAGTTTTAACTAAATAATATAGATTATTTGGTTTTAAAAGTTTGGTGTGTGAGAAAGATTTAATTTTAGGAATTTTGTTGTGTGTGGATTAATTTTATTGTGAACAAATTGTTATAGATATTTATGTTTATGTAGTTAGCTCCTTGAGTCTCGAAAATGAATCGAGACCGTTGGCACCGAGTTAGCGGTGGGGAGAACTCTGATATATTAATGTTGTTGTGGTGATTTATGGTGAAAATTTTGGAGATTAAATATGGGTGATTTAATGTTTGGAAATTTTGGTGATTCATGTTTGGTGAAATTGATGTGTTAATAATTAATATTATGAATTTTTTTAGAAGAAATTTATGTGTGACTTGGTGGAAAATGAATTTAATTCAATTTAGGTGTGAATCGAATTTGGAGTTGTGATTTATGTGTGGTTGTGGAAATTTTAATTGGTGTGAATAAATATGTTTGAGTATGCTCTGTGTTGTGTTTGAAAAATCATTAGTGTTAAATGAGTATTAAAAATGAGGAATCTTTTAATAGCTGCATTTACTTAATGATTATGGTGAAAAGAGTTAGAGTATGCTCATGCATTTCATAGTACATGGTGACCGCGATGGGGTCATGGTGATAGTGGTGACCATGATGGGCCACGGGATGATGCCATGTCAATTGTTGGTTCATCTTATCCTTGCAGGGATTTTCGCGTCGTGCTGATCTGTGAGAGATTGCACTCTAGAATATACTAATCTGTGAGCGATTGCACTCTAGAAAATCGTGCTGGTCTGTGAGAGACTGCACACTCGTAAATTGTGCTGGTCTGTGAGCGACTGCACTCTTGTATGTCGTGCTGGTCTGTGAGAGACTGC
Organism: Cicer reticulatum; assembly: GCA_002896235.1. NCBI lineage: Eukaryota > Viridiplantae > Streptophyta > Magnoliopsida > Fabales > Fabaceae > Cicer > Cicer reticulatum. The sequence goes on from PGWS01038760.1 coordinate 20,617, forward strand.
ACGCTAGTAAATCGTGTTGATCTGTGAGAGATTGCACCTTGGTAATTAGTACTGGTCTGTGAGAGGCTGTACAATTATGATTTACGCCATTCGAGGAGGGTTTTGGTTTGGAATTCTGGAATCATGCATTTTGGCATATACGCATTGCATTAAAGTGTTTGGCATGCGAGTTATGTTTGTTATACTATGATGATTGTATATACATATTCGATTGTTGTTGTGATTTATCGTAATTACTTTGAGGTGTGAAGTTGGGTTGATTAAGTTTTGATGTAATTATGTGTTCATAATTGATTTAATGAATATTCGAAGTGTTGATTGATTCAGAGCGATTTTAGAATTGAAAATATATGCTCTTCTCAATTGTATTCGGCTACGACAATGCAGTTTGTCAAAACTTCATTTTTCAACATTGTTTATGCATTTTTTGGACATATGAAAACCCTTTCGAGGAGTATGCTAAAGACGAAAGGTTCTTTTTGAGCATTTGAAAATATAAGAATTTTGTTATGTGATGTTTGTTAATTTCGGTTGGTAACCTTTACAATTATTGTGGAAATCTGGGCTTTGCCCTCAGATAAGAACCAGGATCATCCTACCGGTTAGTACCCTGGAGATGGGAAAGTAGTTAGTCATACTTGACCAAAGCTGTGTCAGGAGGATCTTGCGGGGCGCGTGGAGATCACCAGGGTGGTGTAGTTTTGTAGCATGATCAGATTAGGTGGTTGTATAAGGACTATATGTCTTTCTCTTGGGATTGTATTTATTTCATTTTGGAAGATTGTATCTAAGCTTAAACTGTCTGATGACTTTTTCTTTTAATGGGTCAATGTTCCACATTTTGATGTGATGTGGGGAAAGTAGAGATTCTTGGGGCAGTGCTTTTATGCAGGTGTCTGCCGAGAATACTCCAAGGGTATGAGCTATGTCTGATGGGTCTCATAGCCCCATTGTATTTTTCTATTTAAATACTTTGGATTTTGTTTCAAAAACTATTTTCGTTGTTTGTAAATATGATTGACTTTTTTCGTTGTGTTACGACTTAAATATTTATCCAAAAGTATTTTCTTCTTTAGTTCTTCATTTTTATGAATTTGTTTAAAAAAAAAAATACACTCACTTAGTGTAAAAAAATCGGGATGTTACACTTCTTTTTAGTCACACTAGACTTATTAAAAATCACATCTAATATTGAATCTCTTTTACAACCCAAAAGATGATTTCAAAAAGTTTACAAATGTAATTTAGATTTTCACTAGTGCATTTTATGCTTTTTAAATCAGTTCCTATGTACATGTTAGATCGGGTATTTGTCCGATCTAATATCGGGCGTTGTAACAAATACTAAATTATAAAATCGGCTTAAATAACAGATGTAACAAGTCAAAATTCAAAATTGATTTATTACATCAATGAACCAACCAATTTAAATAATTAACTTTGTTTTTAAAAAAAATTCATAACTTTCATTCCTCACATCTAATTACAGAACAAAATATACACATCCTACATTTAAAATCTATGTTAGACAAACAATAAGAAAAAAATCAATGATCATTCTATTCAAACCAGTATATACACAGTTATCTAACCAAACTTAATCAAATTCTACGATCTAGCAGCATTTCACTTGTTCCTCAAACCCTTTTTCTCTCATGTTTCCAACATTTTCAAAGTGGCAAATAAAATGTAAAGTGTTTATTTATGCATAGAGTGAGAAACATATAAAATTAGCACAAGCATATTAACTCTTCACTATTGAAACTAACTTGGCATTACTAAGGTTAAGTGTTGATAGAAGCCTCTTTTTGAATTCTACAAAATTAGTGAACAGAACTTTTAATTACCCAAAATTTCCTATTCTTGAGTAATAAGAGTAGAAGATGGAATTGCTATTGGAGACTTCAATCTTCCAAGTTCTGATTCAATTGTGTCATTATTAGTTTGGTACTGAAACTGCAACGTTAGCAGCAGAATTTCTTGCCTTCATGTTGTCAATTGTGTCTACATAACTTTGTACATGTCGAACCTGTGTATTTTCAAGGACTTAAATGTGAGCTCTCATTATTAGTTTGGTATATGCATAACAAACTATGAAGTTGTGAAATTATACTTCCACTAACCTCAATTCCTCTCTGCATTTTGGCTTCTCCCTCAGCAACAATAGAGTCAAGTTTAAGCAGTTGAACCATAAGCAATTCAGTCAAGACAACAAATTCTTTATCTTCAACCTTAGCTCCACCACTAATAATCCTTTCCAAAGCAATCACCTAACAATCATCACATTTTACTTAACCTTGTTTTTAAATGTTAGTACAACTGTTGCATAATAAAGAATATAGTCTATGAAGTGCCGTCTCAATACTAAAAGTTTGACTTTATAAAAGTAAAAATTTCATTGGAGATAGTCGTAAAATAATTTTCTCCCTCCCTAATTTTATAAAATTAATAATAATTGCATGATAAAGAATATCACCTTTGATATAACTTGTCAACTTTTGTTCTAACACATAAAACTTCTGTAGTGGCTGTTGAAATATGTTCAATCTTCCTCTCTTTGCTGGCTGGATCTTCTAACAATATAACCTTAGACGTGTATTTCACTCCAACCATATCTAAGCATTCTTCATCCTCCTTCTCTTTCCCTCTAAATAGTAACCTTTGGTCCTTAGACTCAAGACCAGTCTTGGGTGTAAGACCCCTTTTTAGATTCCCTTCCATTGAGCCAATCAGAAAACATAAGCATTGATTTCATAATCTAAACAGCAATATTTGAATAGCATTTCTATTCTTATGCCAATACTCAAATTAATGCAACATTTTTATTAACATGTTATTAAGTCAATGCAAAATGATGTATGTACTAAAAAAAAGTAATATTAAATTGTCAAATTAGCTATTTAATGTGCATTGTCATAGCCTCTAACATCAGAAGTTAAGAACTTGACAATTTTGATTGACCCATTACAATTCTAAAGATGTATTTACAAATTCGTAAAATATGTAAACTATTTTAACCGATATTCATAATTTCGAATACTAATTTGCCTATTCACTTGCCTGACAATTAATTTTCATCAAATAAAGCAACAACAACAAAAAAGTGTTTTTTATTTTTTATTTTTTATTTTAGGAGTTACCCTTTTGATACCAAATGCCAAAGGAGGGTAAAAACATTGAGAATTATTATATAAAAAGGAATAAATAAATAGAAAGAAATAATAAATCCAAAATGCATATGATCCAATGCTTTACCAAAAGATGATTGTGCAGGAACATTAATCTCATGGTGATATGAACCATGAGAGACCTTGATTTTGATCATAGGACTAGAAGAAGACTCAAGAGTTTGTCTTTTCTGAACAAGCATTTCACCAGGTATTTTCTCCCAATCTATACTACCCTTATTCTCATTATTAGCTGCAAATTTTGAAGAATATATTTTCATTGTCAGTAAATTTTTTGGTAAAACATAGCTAAGGAAATAATAATAATAATAATAATAATAATAATAATAATAATAATAATAATAATAATAATAATAATAATAATAATAATAAATAATAATAAATTAAAATGTTTTAAATGTGGAAGACTAGGACATTATGCAAAAAATTGTAAAGTAAAACAAAAAATTAATGAAATTAGTAAATTAGAAATACAAAAAGAACTAAAGGAGAATCTTATTAATATTTTAGAAGGAATTATGTTGATTGAATGAATCCTCTAGTTCTTCAGAAGAATCATCTTATGAAGAAGAATATGTTAATAATATATCAGAAAAAATCAGAATCTGAAGAAAGTTCAGAGAAAATTATTGTTTAGGTCCAGAATTATGTAACTGTAATGATTGTATTAAAGGAATTAATATGATTACTACAGATCAAGCTAGTACTCTTATAGAAATATTAAGAAAAATGTCTAATTCAGATCAAAAGGAAGAATTTATGATTCAGATACAAGGAATTATAGAAAAAGAAGAAATAGAAAAGGAAATAGTTCATAAAGTAGAATTTAAAGAAATAATGAATAGGTTTAAACCAACTATTACCCAACCAATTACTATCAAAGATATGCAGAACGAAATTACTTCTATAAAACAAGAAATTCAATTATTAAAGCAAAATGATTTAGAATTAGATGTTAAGTATTTAGAATTAAAAGGAAAAAGTATATTATTAGAAACAACAAAAGTTAGAAAGTAATAATAATGATATATAAAAGAAAAAGAGCCTTATTTATTTTGTTAAATAAATTAATTGTACACAAATGGTACTTCCCAATAACTATACTCATTAAAAATCAAAATTTTTGAGTTTATTGCATTATTTGATTCGGGCGCAGACTCTAATTGTATCCAAGAAGGGTTAATACCCACTAAATATTACGAAAAAACCCTAGAAAGATTAAGTGGAGCCAATGGTTCTATATTAGGTGTTACTTATAAACTACCTGATGCAAAGGTATGTAAAAATGGAATTTGCTATCATACTTCATTTTTATTAGTAAATGATATTAGAGAAAGTGTAATTATAGGAAACCCTTTTTTAGCATTAATATACCCATTCACCGTATCACATGAAGGTCTTACTACAAAAGCATTAGGAAAGACAATAAAATTTGAATTTGTTCAAAAACCCAACATTAAAGAATTAAATATGTTACAAGAAGCATCAACATGAAGCCTTAATTTAATCTCTCAAAAGAAGAAACAAATAGGAATGATAAGCAAAGAGATTCATTATAAAAGAATAGAAGAACAATTACAAAATAAAATTATACAAAATAAAATAAAAGAATTACAAGATAAATTTGAAAAAGAAATTTGTGAAGATCATCCCAATGCTTTCTGGACTAGAAAGAAGCATGTGGTCTCACTTCCTTATGAACCCAGTTTTAATGAAAGAAACATTCCCACTAAGGCAAGACCAATACTAATGAATCAACAATACCTAGAATATTGTAAAAAGGAAATACAAGAATACTTAGATAAAGTCTCCTTGGAGTTGTGCAGGGTTCTATGTAATGAACTCAGCAGAATTAGAAAGAGGAGCACCCAGATTAGTTATAAATTATAAACCATTAAATAAAATATTACAATGGATTAGATATCCAATACCCAATAAAAAATATTTAGTAAGTAGATTACATAGTTCATCAGTATTCTCTAAATTTGATATGAAATCAGGATATTACCAAATACAAATAAAAGAAGATAAATATAAAACAGCCTTTGTAGTACCCTTTGGACATTACGAATGGAATGTTATGCCATTCGGATTAAAGAATGCACCTAGTGAATTCCAAAATATTATGAATAACATTTTTAATAATTACCAACATTTTACTATTGTATACTTAGATGACGTATTAGTATTTTCAAAAGGTATTAATCAACATTTTGAACATCTGGAAAAATTCTTTAATATTATTAAAGAAAATGGATTAGTGGTGTCGGCCAAGAAAATGAAATTATTTTAGGATAATATTAGATTTTTAGGATTCAATATTTATCAAGGAACAATAACACCAATTAGTAGGTCAATAGAATTTGGAGAAAAATTTCCTAATGAATTAAAAGACAAAACTCAATTACAAAGATTCTTAGGATGTGTAAATTATGTAGCAGATTTTATTCCTAATCTTAGGATTATATGTTCACCTTTATTTAAAAGACTAAGAAAAAATCCACCCAAATGGGATGAGACTATGACTGATAGTGTCAAAACCTTAAAACAAATAATAAAAAAATTACCTTGCTTAGGAATTCCAGACCCTCAAGTCCTACTAATAGTAGAGACTGACTCATCAGAGTTAGGATATGGAGGAGTGTTAAAAACAAAAATTACCACGAAACCCAAAAGAGCAAGTAGTGAGATATTACTCTGGAATCTGGAACACAACCCAACTAAAATATAGTACTGTAAAAAAGAAATTTTGGCAATTGTTTTATGCATTAGAAAAATTCCAAGATGACTTATTTTCAAAGAAATTTTTATTAAAAACTGATTGCAAAGCAGCAAAAGATGTTTTACAAAAAGATGTTAAAAACCTGGTTTCTAAACATATTTTTGCCAGATGGCAATCTTACTTTCTTGTTTTGATTTCGAAATAAAGAACATATTAAAGAGAGAAAAACTCATTACCAGATTTTCTTACAAGATAATTTTTACAGGGGAAAGCACAATGAGTCATAAAGATAAGTATGGACCCCCAATTACCGAAAGAAAAAATACAAAACACCCACACAATGAAACAGGTATTACAAACTGATTTCAAAGCAGCAAAAGATGTTTTACAAAAAGATGTTAAAAACCTGGTTTCTAAACATATTTTTGCCAGATGGCAATCCTTACTTTCTTGTTTTGATTTCGAAATAGAACATATTAAAGGAGAGAAAAACTCATTACCAGATTTTCTTACAAGAGAATTATTTTACAGGGAAAGCACAATGAGTCATATTCGCCAAAAAGATAAGTATGGACCCCCAATTACCGAAGAAAAAATTACAAAAACACCCACAATGAAACAGGTATTACAAACTCCCTCTTCTTCCTCCTAATCACCAAACCAAAACAGGTTTACCCCATTAACCCCATTAGCATTACCATCTTTTTATCCAACAACCTCCATACAACCAAAAACCATAAGACCCGCAATCCAATCCCAATTAATCTCACCATTACAATTTTCCTTAAACACGTCGTCCCAATTAAATACTACAACACAAAAACCAGAAAAATTACCTTATTACACGCCCCCTAGTAACCTAAATTGTCCATTTATAGAAAAAGATTACAAGAAAATACTTTTTCTTGTAGAACTTGAATATTCATTAAATAAATCATTACTTCAGATTGTTTCTCATTACTACCCTCACGTATTTCATTATCTACCAGCCACCCCGGAAAAAAACAAGATTATTCTATGAGTTTGTTTTAGTTGATACTGATTCAATTGAAATAACTCATACATACGACAAGGTCGATAAACAGAAAATTATTTTTTTTCAAAATTTAAAATATTAAAGGTATTATCACCAACAGATTGGAAAGATCACCCTTCGGCATTAAAGAAATTTTCCAGAAAATTTAGTCCTCAGGAATATTCTTATTATGATTATATGGAAGCATGGATAAACCTGTTATTACAAGAACCCTTTGAACATTCTTGGTTCATTTGGTTTAAAAAAGACATCTCGTTACAATTCCCATTATGGTTTATTAAATGGTTCAATGAATGGGGACCTGAGCCCGAAATTTACCCAGAATTTGCTGAATCAGCATTCCAAGAATTTATTAAAGAAACCAATTTTCCGGATCACATAAAGATATTAATGTTTCACGCAAGCTTTGGTATTTCATGGATTACTTCGTGGACGTATAGAAAAGAATTATCAATTCCTGACTCTAATATTAATTGGGTATTCAGATTTATTAAAATTAAATGGTGGAACAAATTTAATCCAAAATTATTAAAAGAATCCACACTGTTAGAATGGTTTAAAAGAAATCCTAAATTCTTATTAAGCCAAAAGAGAACATTAAAGAAGGACAAATTTTTGGCTGAAAAATCAAAAATCATGGCAGAATTATCATCATCTTCTAATAAAAAGGAATTTTTTGAAGAAATTACAGGCAGCAATATTTGAGTCTGAAAATAAAAATAATGAAGACTCGGAAGGATCATCTCAAAGCTTTACTCCACAAAATGAAGTTGATTGCTATGGAATAGAAGAAATATAAATTATTAAAGAATTTCGAAATTATTGAAGGAAAAATGTGACATCTAAATTATTTAAGATTAATAGAATTATTGAAGGAAAAATGTGACCATACTCGGGACCCAAGGCATTAAAGATTCTCAGACAAGACATGATGGCTACTTTTGACAAAAGATAACCCATTATCTTGATGTCATTATGAAGGCAGACAACATTATGTTTACTTTTGACTTTTGCAATGTATTATTAAGCTTTTACTATTCTCTTTAATAAAGGTAGTTGAATTATTAATGCTATTTGAATTATATAAGGGCATCAATGTAAATTAGTGCAAGGACATTATTGTAATCTAAGACCTATCCTTCCATTATAAAAGGAAGTGGTCCTTCATTATGTAAGGCATTCGAAAAACAAAAAATAAAAAAAAAGAGTTTGCCAATCGTTCCCTTGCAATTCCCTCATTCTCTGAAAGAAATTGTAAGTTTTAATCATGAACAACATTATGAATTCTTGTTACTTTCAATTAGTTTTTCAAACTAGTTTTTTATTAACAACTAAATTAGACGATTTATTATTATTTTTACATAAAAGTCTAAGTATTATATTTTACTTTATTTCATTATGGTATATTTATGTTTATCATGGTCTTACATCATCTTCATTATGGTATCAGAGCCTTGTTAAAGGACTCTGAAGAATTGAATTATACTTCTTATATTTTAAACTTACGTTTTTAAAATCTTAATCATCTAAACGTTGGTCAGCTGTGGTGGATTCTGTTGGTAAGCCGTAAATCCCAAGTGAGAGGTAGGTGTTCCCAGAATAGATATATCAGTGGTCCCGTGAGAAGAGAAAGATTTTGAAACCTTAAGTTTAAACTATAGAAATATGGCTCAAATTCTTTAGAACCTTGAGCGAACTAGGATCCAGAAGAAGAGATAAAACCATGATACTTCTAACTTCATTTATCTATAGAGGAATTAGAAAATAGAAATGACCAAGACAATTATCAAAACAAAGAATTACAAATAGCAGAAATAGAAAATAAATTACAAAATTGGAACATATGCCTGACATTAAATATAAAGAATATATATAAAACTAGTACGTTTGACAAATTTAGATCTCAAGAAATTAGTCATACCTTAGAATCTTCCAAATCATAGTTGAACATCATGAAACTATTAATTTATTAAATGAAGAAATAATTGATAATCATATAAAACAAGGATTTCATTATATTCACTTAGGATTAATACAAGCTGCCGTTAAACCATTACATAAGTTAGGACTAAATACTCCGATATTATTAGTTTTACGTGATAATAGAATTAAAAACTTAATTTAAACACATTTTATATATTGGTACCGTTTAATTATTATCAAAACTTACAATCAATCTTGCATCTTTTCATTGACAATTGTTCCATCTTTACGAGTGCGGGTATCAATGTAAATCTCTTTTTACGTCCAGGCAACACTCCTTTTCCCTTTTTTATCTACAACCAAATAATAAGTTAATGCATTTCATTTTAATTTAAATTAAAGCCATAAAATAGAAATAGAAATAAACCTTCTCATCAATAAACTTTGGGAGACTTTTTGAACCCATACAATGAACATCTTCAAAATTTAGCCCGATTTGCCTATTAATTTTACTTATTTTCTGCAATTGAAATAAAATATTAGTCTAAATAATAAACTCATTAATATATTACTCATAATATATACGACTTACTTGTCCTTCATCAGAAAACCAATGATGAACCAAACCACGATATTGATTTGGGTCAACCCTATCATCTGGTACAAGAGATGCAACTTCTTCTTCTGTTTTAGTAGGGTCATATGCCATTGACTTTAGATCACCCTTCCATTGCCTCCATTTCTCATTCAGCTCAGGTTTTAACATTTCTCTTGTTAAGTCATTTATTGGAGGAACAAACTCAAATTTACTCTACACAATAAGAGATGTTAAAGAAACATGTTATATTAGTTAAATGTATTCTTACAATTATCAACATGTTATGATGTAGTTTGAGTGTGCTAAACATCTATATTCTTAAACTATAAGTATGATTATAAATTGTTAATCCATCAAATATTCCTAACATCATCATTGTACATCAAACATGTTAGAGCACAAAAACTAAAAAACATGTTAATTGTACATTTCATTGACTTCTTAAAAAATGTTATATTAGTTAAATGAATAATCATAATACCTCTATTAATTTCAACATTTCTTCTTTGTAATCATTTGGCATGACTTTCCATGACTTGTAATCGATAGGAGCATATTGATACCTTCTAGCTACGCTACCAATGAAACGAGTTAGAGTTGTCCCCTCCTCACCAATGGGTCGACCATATTTGTCCAAATTAACGATTATTAAATCACCATCTTCCATTTCCCATACATCTAACATTTTTGTAGGACCTCTATCCCGTTTAGGCTCTACTTCTACAAACAAAACAAAAGGACAATAACATTTGTGTGCATATAAGTCATAATAAAACAATATAAATAAAACTTCAAAACAAAGAATATATAATTAATACCTTTTTCAATTTGTTCTTCTTCAACTTCTATATCAGAGGGAATTGAGTGAGATTCTACAGACTCACGTATGACACCTTCTGCATGACAAGGACTAGAACGAGTTTCTGCAACATTACTTCCTTCTACATTGGTTGAGTTTGTATTATTAGAGTAGACTGAGTTCCTTCATTATCACTTGCTCGATGTCGAATATTTAACTTTCTTCTTCGAGCCATTGCTTCTCTAACACAAAATTATAAATGAGTAACTTGGACAAAAGTCAAAAAACATAGACAAATCTAAAAGTATAAGAAAAACATAGACAAATCTAAAAGTAAAAAAAAAACATAATGTATAAAATCATGCACAATTAGAACACACTTCATTCGTCTTCCTCATCATCTTCATCATCATCATATTATCAACATCAACAACTTCAAAAAATCATTATCGTCTTCAACTTCAAGCCTAACCAAATCAATAACATTTTGAGTAGTTCACTTGTATCGCCCATTAGTTGCCCATGAATTTCTTCCAGTTTCATTAGATTCCTCATCACCCAATCATAGATATCCCTAATTTTTGCATTGAGAACAACAAGCCAATCCTTGTTTCTCTCATCATATATATGAAAACACCTTTTTTAGCTTGTGATGCAACACAAATGGGTCATCACAAATATTTTTCCCAGTATGTTTTAAAAATTTGAAATTGACAAGCGTCATGCCAAACTTATCTTTCTTGATACCTTTATTAATATCAACCCAATCACATTTTAAATAACACAAACTTGTACTTTCCAGAATAATCCAACTGCAGTATATCAGTTATTGCCCCATTGTAATTAATTTCATCTGTTGAGGTCTTTGTCTTTACAACAACTCCACTATTTTGTGTTTTCAAAAATCTCTCTCTCTTCTTTGTGTGGAATCTAAAACCATTAATCGCATAACCAGTGTATCTTCTTACTACCTTAGATGGTCCACGGGATAACCATCTAAGTTCATGAGTAACTTCTGAGCTCTTTTGTTCATCCATACGCTGGATCTAAAATATTTCATGAAGTATAGTAAGTTTCTATATAATAACAATCAGTAAAATTTAAATAATTAAATTATTATATTGCTCACCCTGAGTTAAACCACTCAATAAATTTTTGACCATGTTGCTTGTCAATTTCAAGTTGTGTCAATCGTCGTGGTCGACACTGTCTCTTAAGATGTAAAATGTGTTCTCTAAAAGTAACAGTAATAGAGTTAAAAAAAATGTAATAAAAAATTTCAATTGTATAAAATTGAAATATGATATGTGACTTACTCTATAAATGGAGCAACTGCATCATAATTAGAAAGCACATATCTATGTGCCTGTGCTAACTCTTTCTTGTCAAGTTTAGTTCTACTCACTTTCTTCCTCTTCCCTAATCGTAACTTTTGTTGTTTCTTTATCCCTAATGGCCTTCCAGAGACTTCATCGTCATTTCTGTTAGGTCTATTGAACCTAGTTTCTACCCCAGATAGATATTGCGAACAAAACGTCAAACATTCATTGGCCAAAAATCCCTCTGCAATTGATCCTTCTGGATGGGCTCTATTACGTACAAAGGACTTAAGAGTAAGAAGAAACCTGAAAGTGAAGAAAATTTAATATATATATATGTTCTCAACATCAAAAAAAAACTTGTTTAACACTTTTAATTAAACCAATTTTTATAAACATACATACCTCTCAATCGGATACATCCATCGATATTGTACCGGTCCAGCAACTTGGGCTTCGTCGTGTGCCCAAATGAATTACCAAATGCATCATAACAGTAAAAAATGAAGGAGGAAAAATTGTTTCCAACTGACAAAGTGTGATAACTATTTGAGACTCCAATTGTGATAGAAATTCCACATTAAGTACCTTAGAACAAATTTGCTTGAAGAAATTGCAAAGATCAACTAACACTGAAGTGACTTTATCTGGCAATGAACCCCGTAATGCTACTGGAAGAAGCTCTTGCATCAAAACATGACAATCATAAGTTTTTAATCCAAACATCTTGTGTTGCTTGACATGCACACAACGTGGGATGTTTGATGAGCATTCATCTGGAGTTTTTACATTCTTGAGAATGCTTAGGAAAGATTCCTTTTCTTTGTTAGTCATTTGATAGCATACTCTAGGAAAACGCGTTGTAGTTATATTAGGACTTGGTTGAGGATGGAGCATACTTCTTATGCCCATATCTACAAGATCAGCTCGTGCCTTATAATTATCTTTGGATTTTCCCTCTTGGTTTAACAATGTACCAATAATGTTGTCACATACGTTCTTTTCAATGTGCATCACATCAAGATTATGACGCAATACATTATATTGCCAATAAGGCAATGTGAAGAAAATGCTCTTCTTTTTCCAAGGTTGTGCTCCATTTGCTAGACCTTTTTCTCTACATTCATCTATTTGTCTTAAATTATCAGTCCCATCAAGTCTTTTTAGGAGGGATCCTTAGCTCTCGTGTTCCATCAAAATCCCTACTATTCAATCTCCACTTATGTTTGGGAGATAACCAACGACGATGACCCATGTAGCAAAATTTTTTACCATGACGTAACCACTGCGAGGTAGTTTCAATACCACAACATGGACATGCATATTGACCTTTAGTACTCCATCCAGACAAGTTAGCATATGCTGGAAAGTCATTAATAGTCCACATCATAGCTGCACGAAGTTGAAATGTCTCTTTCTTATAAGCATCAAATGTTTCAATTCCATCATCCCATAACTCTTGCAACTCTTGTACTAAAGGTTGCAGATAAATGTCAATGTCATTTCCAGGACCTTTTGGACCCGGAATTAATAGTGATAACATGAAGTATGGTTGTTTCATGCACATCCAAGGAGGAAGATTGTAAGGAATTAGAATGACAGGCCAAGTGCTATGAGTAATACTCATAGTCTTGAAAGGATTGAACCATCTGAAGCCACTCCTAATCGAACATTACGAGGATCTAACGAAAATGTTGGATATCGAGCGTCAAAATTCTTCCAAGCAAGGGAATCAGCTGGATGCCTAAGAAAACCATCATTCAATCTACTCTCATGGTGCCATCTCATTGATTCTGCAACTTTGGAGGACATGTATAACCTTTGCAACCTTGGTTTCAATGGAAACCATCGAAGGATCTTTGCTGGTATCTTCTTTCGCCTCTCAGAAGTCTCCAATCCATTACCTTGTACGTCTTCATTTGTTGTTTTCCACCTTGACGTACACACTTTGGACATACTTCATATTTGGCATATTTTATCCCAATATAATATGCAATCATTGGGACAAGCATGGATCTTCTCATACCCCAAACCTAATCCTGAAACAATCTTTTTAGTTTCATAATAGACTTTGGCAAAACATTTTCTTCTGGTAAAGCATCTCTTAGTAAATCAAGCAACATGGAGAATGACTTGTCACTCCACCCATGAAGACACTTTAAATGATACAAATGTACTTTAAATGATAGCTTGCTATACTTTTTACAGTTCAGGTAAAGCATTTGCTCATTCTCCTTTACAAATTCGTAAAATTTAGAGTTTTCTCTAACTTCGGGAATTCTTTCACCTTCACCACAAATTGGCTCTTCTGTAGAATGAATTCCAAATACATCATGAACTAATCTATCCATGTCATGCTCCATTTCTACATTTTGTTTAGTAGCGCTACTTGAAGTTCTAGGTTTTTCACCATGATATATCCATTGTCTATAGCCTCTAAGAAATCCACGATGTGGATCTGTTAAGTGTTCATAAACACATACGCGAGAATAAGAGTGACAATTGGCACATTTTGTACAAGGACACATTATTTTTCCATTGATTTGTGAATTTTGAAAAGCAAATTCAAGAAATTCATTAACTCCTCGAATATATTCTTCACTTTGTTTTGATGGATCACACATCCTGTAAGACCCATAATTTTAAAGTACCTTTTTTTGTATTTTTGGTATATTTTGGATTTTGGCTCGGAGGCTTTTAGGCCAAAGTTAATAATATTTTAGAGTTTTATAATCAAAAAGATATTTCGATGCCAATTAGAATTTCTCGTCGATAAATAAATTGAAATTAACTGCGGTAAATACTTTACGGTTAATTTAAGGCGTTTCGGGTGAAACGGTAATTTAATAAAATATCTAGATTTTGAGATATTTGTTAAGTTATATTTATTATATTGTATATGTTTGCTTGGAGGAAAAAGAAAGGAAAACTAGAAGGAAGGTAAGGAAAAGAAAATATATATAAAGGAGGAAGGAAAAAGGAAGAAAGGAAAAGCAAAGGAAAGAAATAGAAAGGAAGGAAAACTTAAAATTTCCATCTCCTTCCTCAGGTTCACGTGAGCAAGAAAACCAAAAATCCATCCTTTCTCCATTTGTCGTTTTCGTTGCTTCCTTTCTTCAAAGCTAGTGACCAAGGTTAGGTGTGAGTTAAGATCAAGGTTTCGTAACTCCACTCTTCTCTTTGATTCGAAAACGAAGAAATACGGTTTTTTGAGATCCAAACACAACCCCTCCGTTTCTTCTAGATCAAAACCTCATTTTCTCGAAGAGATAGAAGGGAAGTTGCTCACCTCCGTGCTACGGTGCTAGTGCACTAATTTGGGAAGCGGCGTCGCGAGCGGAATTTTACCGGAATTTCTCGCGAACCGGAAACTCTCGATAAAGCTACATTGAGTAAGGGCTCCTTCCAAACTTCTAGCTTGCATTAGGACTTATCTGTAGTTGTGTGGAAGGAATTTGTTAGGGTAAAATGTATCGATTGGGGAAAAACCCAAACTAGTGCGTTATGGTAACAACCTTAGAGTTAGGTTGTTTATAGTGATGAATGTTTCGTGGTAATGAATGGATGTATCTGGTGTTATGTTGCGTGATTTGTGTTTGTTAATTGGCGTTGGTTGTTAGTGAATTATGTTGAATGTGAAAGTATGTTTGATTTGTTCTGTGTAATTTGAAAACCATTAGAGTTAACGAGTATTGAAAAATGGGAAATCTTTTAATACCTCAGTTTGCTTAATGTGTATTTGAGGAAAATGCTTAAGTTAACTGGGCGTTGAGAATGGGGAATCTC
>PGWS01038761.1:0-44197 GCA_002896235.1 Cicer reticulatum
TAAAAACCGTAATTGAGACAAGAATAAGCCTAGGGAGACGAAAATGACCTAAATGTTCTCCCTCCAATGACTTTCAAATGAAACTTATTGCATGCAAAAATGGATTAAAAACCTTAAATGGACCAAGAATTAAGATCTTGGAAGAGACGAAAATGACTAAATGTTAATCCAATGACACAAACACACCTATTGATTGCACCAAAGATTGGGGTAAAAACCTAAATTGGACTAAAGAATAAACCCTGAGAGGATGAAAATGACTAATGTTAATCCAACGACACAAACACACCTATTGGATGCACAAGATTGGTTAAAAACCCTAATGGACAAGAATAAGTCTAATGAGGACGAAAATGACCTAAATGTTCCATCCTATGACACAAATGAACTTATTGGATGCACAAGATTGGTTAAAACCCTAATTGGACAAGAATAAGTCTAGGGAGGACGAAAAATGACCTAAATGTTAATCCAATGACACAAATGAACATATTGGATGCACAAGATTGGTTAAAAAACCTAATTGGACAAGAATAAGTCTAGGGAGGACGAAAATGACCTAAAATGTTAATCCAATGACACAAATGAACCTATTGGATGCACAAGATTGGTTAAAAACCCTAATTGGACAAGAATAAGCCTAGGAGGACGAAAATGACCTAAATGTTCATACCAATGACACAAATGAACTTATTGCATGCACAAGATTGGTTAAAAACCCTAAAATGGGACAAGAATAAGCCTAGGGAGGACGATAAAATGACCTAAATGTTCATCCAATGACACAAACACACACCTATTGGGATGCACAAGATTGGTTAAAAACCCTAATTGGACTAGAATAAACCTAGGAGCACGAAAATGACCTAAATGTTCAATCCAATGACACAAACACACTTATTGGATGGCAAAGATTGTGTTAACAACTAATTGCACAAGATTGACCTAATGTTCATCAAATAATCAAAAACCACCTAACTGGACAAGAAAAGTGACCATATGACACAAATGAACTTAGGATGCAAAAATTAAAAACCTAATTGTTAGGAGGACCAATGACATCCAAATGACACACACCTATTGGATGCACAAGATTGGTTAAAAACCCTAATGGACATAGAAATAAACTACGGAGGACGAAAATGACCTAAATGTTAATCCAATGACACAAATGAACTTATTGGATGCACAAGATTGGTTAAAAACCCTAATTGGACAAGACACAAGAGAACTATTGGATGCACAAGAGCCTAGGGAGGACGAAAATGACCTAAATGTTAATCCAATGACACAAATGAACTTATTGGATGCACAAGATTGGTTAAAAACCCTAATTGGACTAGAATAAACCTAGGGAGGACGAAAATGACCTAAATGTTAATCCAATGAAACAAAATGAACATATTGGATGCACAAGATTGGTTAAAAACCCTAATTGGACAAGATAAGCCTAGGGAGGACGAAAATGACCTAAATGTTAATCCAATGACACAAATGAACTTATTGGCATGCACAAAGATTGGTTAAAACCTAGAATAAGCCTAGGAGGACGAAAATAAAATGTTAATCCAATGACACAAACACACTATTGGATGCACAAGATTGGTTTAAAAACCCTAATAGACTAGAATGCAATGGCTGACAAATGTTTCAATAATGAACATTTGTTTAATGCACAATATTGGTTAAAACCCTAAATGGATTAAAATAAAGCATAGGGAGGACGAAAACGACCTAAATCTAATCCAAAGAACTCAAATGAACTTATTGGATGCACATAGATTGTTTAAGAACCCTAATTGGATTAGAATAGCTACGGAGAAGGAAAATGACCTAAATGTTAATCTAGACAATAAACACACGTATTTGATGCACAAGATTGGTTTAAAACCCAAATGGACTAAAAGAAGGCTAGAGAGGACTAAAATGACATAAATGTTTATTGGATGCAAAAGATTGGACAGAAAAACCTAAATGGATTAAAATAAGCCTAGGGGAGGACGAAAATGAGCTAAATGTTAATCCAATGACACAAATACACCTATTGGTTGTAAGTCATGAGCTTCCCTGATCATGTTTTTGATTAATTCCCAAACATACAGTACATATGAAATTTTGATTGATCTAATGATTTGAATTGAGAAACATTTCAGGCAAACAAGCAGACACCATACACTTGGAACAAAAGCTTGCAACTCAAGGAATCAACCAAAGTTGGAACGAATGCTTGAGAAAGATGCAATTATTTGTTGTGTGTAAGACCCGTAATTTTAAACTATACTTTATGTATTTTAGTGGATTGTGGTATTGAATTCAGGGGCTTTTTAGCCAAGTTATTTAATCTTTTTGGGAGTTTATACGACCTTAAAAAAGATATTTTGATGCGCCGATTAGAATTAACTCGTCGATAAATAAAAATTAAATTAACTGCGAGTCGAATCTTGAATATTACGAAGAATTAATGCGTTATGGGCGAAATGGTAATTTAACCAAATATAAGTCTAGATAGTTTTTTAGATATTTGTTAATTATAATATATATACTTTCAAGTTAAGTTATACACTATAATTATAATATCATTCCTGAATATATGAATAGGAAAAGGTGCGAGGAATGGTAATTGGGGAGAAAGAAAAAAGAAATGAAAAGAAAAGCAAGGGAACCCATAAAGACAAGGTAGAGGAAGAAACACAAAATCTTTCCTTCTTCTTCCTCTGCGCGAGTACACTTCTGCCGAGAACCTTTCTTCCTCCTTCCTCCACTATTGTTGTTCATTTTTGGTTCTTGCTTTCCCTTTTAATTCTTGGAGATAATATCTAAAACCCAAGGAATAGGAGGATAAGAGGAGCAAGGTTTCATCAGCTCCATACTTCCTCTTTTGATCGCGAAAACGAAGAAAAACGCGTATTAGGGATTCAAACACAACATCCTAACCACCCCGTTTTACCTAGATCTAAACGTCGTTTCAAAAGTGATAGAAGGGAAGGTTTCTCACCCTCCGTGCTACGGTGCTAGTGGACCAATTTTCGGAAGCGGCGTTGCGAGCGAAAATTTACCGGATTTACTCACGGTACCGTGTTCGCCACGTTAAAGCTAACGTTAAGGTAAGGGCTCCTTCCAAAACTTCTAGTTTGCATTTAGGGACTTATATGTGGTTGTGTGGAAAGGAATTTGTTAGGGTTGAAGTGTTGATTTGGGGGAAAATGAATCTAAGGCTTACGGGGTAAAATCTTAGAGGTTAGGTTTGGTTATATTGATGAATGCTCGTGGAAAATGAATTTAAACTCATTTATGTATGATTTTGAGTAAATGAAACTTGTTGTGTTTGAGTGGTGGATTGTGTCGATTTGTGTTCGTTGTTTTTGACGTGTTCTAATTGATATTGATGAAATTGATTTGTGTATGGTTGAATTTTGTGGAAGAATGAATTGATGTGTTTTGATGTGGTTAAAAGTATGTTTGAGTTTGTTTTGTGTGGAATTTTGAAAACACATTTAGTTAAACGAGGATTAAGTAGATGGGATCCCAATCTCTATCAAATGTCGTTGTTTAAGGTTAAATGTTAAGATTGGGTTTAACGCTCTTGAGAAATCAAATATTCAAACTTTTAAGTTAACTGGGCGGTTAACGTGCACCATATAAAATGCCTCCAGGGTACTTGCGGCATCTCTTAATAGATCTATGGTTACTTATACTCATGTCTTTATGTTCTGGCATAAAAACTTTCTTCGTTTAATTTTAACACTCCTGAGAATTAAGAATGCATATCACATAATAAATCTTCTTAGGTGTTTAAATGTCTCGCGGTAAGACTAAAAGTTTATTGGTGAGTCGGCTTAAATATTTTTTTTAAATTAGTATCGTTCCTAAGTTAAATAAGTATTAAGAATGGAATTCTCCTCTGAATCTCTTAATGACTTATTTATTTATGATGTTTTGGGGAACGTCGTATTGAAAATCGTTTAAGTTTTATCCTGAATTGAGTTTGAAAAATTCGTTGTGTCATTAAAGATAATCGGTAGGTCACGAAGATATGGGGGAATCTCTTAATGATTGGTTACTTAATATTTGTTTTGAAATCGTTTAAGTTAAAAGTATTAAGAATGGGGAATCTCTTAATGACTTATTTATTAATGTTGTTTTGAAATCGTTTAAGTTAACTGGGCGTTAAGAATGGGGAATCTCATAATGTCTTGGTTATTAATGTTTGTTTTGAAAATCGTTTAAGTTAAATGAAAATCGTTTTATGATGCATATTGTTCAAATTGTCAAATTGGAAACACGATAATCGATTGCATAATCGATTTTTTGTACTTGGTGTTTTATTTCTATGGTCACAAACAATAGTATCGATTTATCACATCTCAGAAGCCAGATTGCTGAAGCTTGATTAACTCAATCGATTGGGAAATCGATTATAGATTTGGAAAATCTTTAAAAGAATCGATTGGAGAATCGATTATCTGGTTAAGACCTTCAAAATTTGTGAAGTTTTCAATCATCAAACCCGAGCATCGATTGGGAAATCGATTGGATCAACTTGTTTGGCCCTGCACTTATGTGAAATCGATTTGGAAATCGATGTTGAGATTTGAAGTTTTCTGAACTTTTGAGGAAATCAATTTGGACATCGATTTATTAAAGAAGGATCAATTAAGAAATCGATTTACAGATGTCCGTTGAGAAAAATTATAGCCGTTGGAAGTGGGTGTAACGGATAGTGTATACATATATATAATATATATATGTATTATGTTTGTTTGGAAGAGAAAAAGAAGAAAGGAAATTAGAAGGAAGGAAAAGGAAAACGAAATGATATAAAAGGAAAGAAGGAGAAAGGAAGGAAAATCAAATTTTCCATCGTCCTCCTCTGTTACTCACGCGATCAAAATTCCTCCTCCTCCATTTTCGTTTTTCTTTGATTCCTTTCTTCAAGATTAGAAACCCACTGCTGTGTGAGTGATAGGATAAGGATTTCTTAACTTCACTCTCCCTCGTTGATTCGAAAACGAAGAAAAACGGTGTTAGGGATTTCAAAACCATCAAACACAAACCCCTCCGTTTCATCTAGATCTAAGTTTCATTCCGCGAAGAGATAAAAGGGAAAGTTGCTCACTAACACGCTACGGTGCTAGGGGACCAATTTGGAGGTGACGTTGCGAGCGGAGATTTTTACCGGATTTGCCGCGGGTACCGGAAACGCACCTTGAAGCTAATCGTTAAGGTAAGGGTCCTTCCAAACTTTTAGTTTGCATTTAGGGACTTATCTGTAGTTGTGTGTGGGAAGGAATTTGTTAGGGTTGAATGTATTGATTTAGGGAAAATGAATCTAACGTTCTGTGGGTAAAATCTTAGTGTTAGGTCTTTGGATCATTGATGGAAGTTTCGTGGAAAATGAATTTAACCATTTGTAGTAGTCTATGCGTAAAGTATTTGATGTGTTTGAGTATATGTTATGTGATTATGTTCGTCGTATTGACGTGTTCTAAGTTAATCACGATGAAAATGACGTGTTTTATTGTGGTTTGTGAATTTTATTGATAATATTGGTTTGAGTTGCGTCTTGTTGTTGATAATTTTGAAAACCATTAGAGTTAACGAAGCTATTAAAAATGGGGATCTTTAATATATCGGTTTACTTAATGTTGTTTGGGAAAATCGTTTAAGTTAACTGGCGTTAAGAATGGGGAATCTCTTAATGTCTCGGTTACTTATGTTTGTGTTTGAAAATCATTAAGTTAAATGAGTATTAAGAATGAGGGAAGGGAATCTCTAATGTCTATGTTTACTTAATGTTAGGCGTGAAAACCATTTAGATAAGAGTATTAAAAATGGGGAATCTTTATATCTGTCGGTTTACTTAATGTTGTTTTGAAAATCGTTTAAGTTAAAAGAGTATTAAGAAATGAGGAATCTCTTAATATTTCTGTTTACTTAAGTTTGTTTTGAAAATCGCTTAAGTCAAAAGAGTATTAAGAATGGGAATCTCTAATATTTTTGTTGCTTAATGTTTGTTGTGAAAATCGCTTAAGTCAAATGAGTATTAAAAATGGGGAATTTTTAATATCTGCATTTGCTTAACGATTGTTGTGGATGAAGTCTGTGTATGCTCATACATTTCATTTTGGGTAAATTGTGCTGAAACCGTGATAGGTGGCACTCGGTAACGACTGACCCGTGATAGGTGGTACGTTTACAGGTTACGTTTAGTAGGTGTGTTGAACCGTGGTAAGGTGGCACCCTCGTAACTGTATTGGCGCTGTAATAGGCGGTAAAGTTTACCGACTGTACGCTTTTTCTTTAGTAATCGTAGATGACCCGTGATAGGTTGGCAACCTTCGGTATAACTGTATTGAACCGTGATAGGTGGTACATTTTATGGATTTACGTTTTATGAATTAACGGCCTTTGAGGAGGGTTTTGGTTTGGAATACGAGTCCACATGCATTTGCATATACGCATTGCATTAGGGTGCTTGGCTACACGAGTCGTGTTTGAATCAAGTTTATGATTGAAGGTGGTTTGAATAGGAATTGTCGTGGTGGATTGTGTTGATAATTGCTAAGTGTTAGATGTATTGATTATCGTGTGTGAGTGCGATGAATTGTAAAACTATTCGAAAACAAATTCGTCCTGGTGATTGTGTGGCTTTTGCTAAGTGTTAAGTTTTGGAGTTATGTGGTGAGTGTGATTGAATTAGTTTAAGTATTTTTGGAAGAATAAGCAGGGAAATCGATTCCCAATCGATTGGAATGAGTTGCAGGAAGTTCACTATTTAACGTAATCGATTTGCCAATCGATTGTGTAAATATATCTTTCAAAATCTTTTTAAGAAAATCGATTTGGAATCGATTGGCAGAAGAGGCAGGAACTCAGCAAACTGCCAAAATCGATTGGAAATCGATTTGGCGACACAGGGACTCAGCAAAACTGACAAAAATCGACTTAGAAATCGATTTGGTCATGCAGGAACTCAGCAGAACTGACCAAATCGATTTGGCAATCGATTGGCTCAGCAGAAGTCCTTATTTTGAGTTAGATAATCGATTGTTCAATTGATTTTTATCAATGCTTTGGTCAGCTATGTATTACTTTGATGATTTGAGAACTTCATTTTGATTTCATTTTTAATTGGCAAGCATTATATGAACTTTTTAGCATATGGAAAATCCTTTTAAGGTGCATGCTTAGTTGAAAGGTTTATTTTGTGCATTTAAAACTTTAAATGTTATGTGTTATCTGTTAATTTCGGTTGTGACCCTTTACAACTATTGTGGAAATCTGGGGTTTGCCCTCAGATGAGAGTCATGACGATCCTACTGGTTCATACCCTACGGATGGGAATGCTTGACTGGGAGCTATGTTAGGAGGATTTACGGGGCGCGTGGAGATCACTCAGGTGTATAGTTTTTGGTAGGATGATCAGATTAGGTTGATGTATAGGGACTAGACGTCCTTCTTTTGGGGTTGGAGTATTTTGATTTGGAAACTGTACTTATACTAATATTGTCAGTTTGACATCTTATTGAATGGGTTCCATGTACCATTTGTTATTGTGTAAATGCTTTGGATTTATATTTGGAGAAACTTTTCCGCTGCTTGTAAATTATAAATGACTCAATTATTTATCCAAAGGCTCATTTCCTTATTTTATTTCTCTGTTTTAGTTTAATCTCTTCAAAAAAAAAAATACACCCTCGCTTTGAAAATCGGGGTGTTACATTGTGGTATCAGAGCATTGGTTTGGTTTTCTTTGGGGGCTGTGGAACCTTGTTATAGATTGTAGGTCCACCTATAGGTTGAGAGTTGTTATCTGATCATGCGTCGGTTTTAGGTGGCTTGAGTTGTCAAGTCCAAATATAATTATTATGTGTTGCTGTGGTCGGAAAGTTAGTTTGGATTTATTTGAAGTAGTGTTAAGACTCTACTTGATGATGGTTTTATAGGAAAACCATGCCGCCAAGAAGGAATGATGCTCCGAGAGCCAACGCTAATAGGAATGATCAAATGGCGGAGGCTATGAATAACATGGTTGCTTCTGTTGCTGCCAAGACTAACGTGATCTTGATTCAAGGGGAAGAGAGATCCGTGCTGCAGAGTCGAGAGGGTTAGAAGACTTACGTCGTTACAATCCTCCTAAGTTTAAGGGAGATGAGGATTCAGAGAAGGCGGATCAATGGATCCAAGAAGTGGAGAAAATCTTTGAAATGATTAACTGTCAGGCGGGAGTGAAGGTCAGCTATGCCACTTTATATGCTATTGGGGATGCTGAGTACTGGTGGAGGAGTGCAAGGTTATTAATGGGATCAGCTCACGAGGAGGTGAACTGGGAATCATTCAAAAGGAAGTTTTTAGACAAATACTTCCCGATGAGTACCAGGACTAAACTGGGTGATGATTTCTCTAAAACTTCATCAGGGGAACATGACCGTGGGCGAATATGCGGCTAAGTTTGAATCGCTATCGAGGCATTTTCAGGTTCTTCCGTGAAGAGATTGATGAACCATTCATGTGTCATCGTTTCCAAGACGGGCTAAAGTATGAGATTCAAGACTCCGTCTTGCCCTTGGGAATTCAACGTTTCCAAGCGCTTGTAGAGAAATGTAGAGAAGTGGAGGATATGAAAAATAAGAGGGCTAGCCGAGGAGGGAATTTTAATTCGGGAGGCCCTAGTCGGGTGAATTATCAGAACAAGGGGAGACAAGTTGCAAAACCCTACAATCGACCACAAAAGTAACAACGGTGGGCAGAATCGCCCGGGGAACCAGAATTTCGGAAGACAATTGGGACAAGTGCTTCGATGTTTCCGATGTGGGGAAGAGGGACCATTATGCTAGTACTTGTACCTCTAATGTCCCCACCTGTCACAATTGTCGGAAGCCAGGGCACATAGCAAGGGATTGCACGGCTCCAAAGGTGGAACCTAGTTGTGAATGTAGCTAGGGCTACTCGTCCTATCGCTAGAGGACGCGTTTATTGCGTGAGTGCTGAAGCTGGAAACCCATCTGGCAATCTGATTCAACGTGATTGTGAGATTGCAGGTAACACTCTAACTGCACTCTTTGATTCGGGGGCAACCCATCCTTCATGCTATGGATTGTGTGAATCGCTTGAAGTTATATGTGTCTGTTTTACCTTTTGATTTGGTTGTTTCCACACCTGCTAAGACTTTGACAGTAAATTCTGCATGTTTACATTGTCAAATGACTATTCAATAATAGGGATTTCTTGGTTAATTTAATTTTTTTACCGCTACAATCACTCGAGGTCATCCTTGGTATGGATTGGATGTCTTACGATTATGTGATCTTGGATTGTGATCGTAAATTGGTTCTTTTCCCCGAACCAGGAGTTGTTAAGTATTTAGCTGCTAACAAACTCCGAGTGTCGCTAAGTGAAGGGACTCATGAGTTTTTGTCTCTGGCTAATGTTGAGGCAAAGATAAATGTGAACATAGAAGATGTGATGCTTGTCAATGAGTACCGGGACGTATTTCCAACGGAAATTCCAGGATTGCCACCAGTAAGAGAAGTGAATTTTTCATTGATCTGCACCCAGGGAACGGGAACCAATTTTCAATGGCACCGTATCGAATGTCGCCATTGGAATTAAATGAGCTCAAAAGTCAAATTGAAGACTTGTTGGAGAGGAAATTTATAAGACCAGGTGTATCACCGTGGCGTGCTCCAGTTTTGCTAGTTAAGAAGAAGGACGGAAGCTCGCGCTTATGTGTGGATTATAGAGAGCTTAATAAGCAACTATTTAGAATCGTTATCGTTTGCCACACATCGATGATTTAATGGATCAATTGAGAGGGGCCGCGATATTTTCGAAGATTGACTTGAAGTCGGGTTACCATCAGATCGAGTAAGGGAAGAAGATATTCAGACAACTGCTTTTAGAATCCGTTATGGACATTATGAAATATCTGGTTATGCCGTTTGGAGTTACCAATGCACCAACAATTTTCATGGACTACATGAACATAATCTTTAATTCATTCCTTGATAAATTTGTTGTGGTGTTCATTGATGATATATTGATTATTCAAGAACTGAAGAAGAGCATGGGAGAACATTTACGCCAAGTTCTTGAGATTTTACGCGAGAAGCTATTGTATGCCAATTTGTCGAAGTGTGAATTTTGGTAGAGAAAGTGAATTTCTTAGGACATGTGATAACCAAGGAAGGAATCGATGTAGATCCGGCTAAGATTGAGGCGGTTCTTGCTTTGGAAACAACCTCAGACTGTCACTGACAAACGAAGCTTCGTGGGATTGGCTGGGTACTACAGGAGGTTATCGAAGGTTTTGCAAAGATTGTGACTCCATGGACACAACTTACAGGAAAGATCAAACGTTCGCATGGACGGAGAAGTGTGAGGAAATTTCCAGTTACTAAAAAGAAAATGACGACCTCACCAGTCTTGGTATTACCGCAATCAGAAGAAACCTATTGAAGTTATTGTGATGCATCTCACCAAGGGTTAGGATGTTTCTGATGCAACACAAGAAAGTTGTGGCTTATGCCTCAAGACAACTGAAGATTCATGAGAGAAACTATCCTACCCATGATTTGGAGCTTGCCGCAGTTGTTTTTGCATTGAAGATCTGGAGGCACTATTTATATGGGTGCACGTTCACCGTGTTCAGTGACCATAAAAGTTTGAAATATTTGTTTGATCAGAAGGAGTTGAACATGCGCCAGAGACGATGGATGGAGACTCTCAAGGATTTTGATTTCACACTGCAGTACCACCCTGGGAAGGCCAATGTAGTGGCTGATGCGTTGAGCAGAAGAAGTGTATCGGTGTCTTTCAACAATTATGGCTAGACAACAAGAGTTGTGGGAAGCTTTTAGAGACCTACACTTGAACGAGAGTTTGCACCGGGAATTTTGAAAATTCGGAATGATTAAAATTTCGAGTGGACTACTTGAAGACATTGCAAATTCTCAAGATGACGTCTTAATACAAGAGAAGAGGAACCTAATAGTGCAAGGGAGACGACTGAGTTCAGATTTGGATCAGATAATATTTTTGCGATGTAATGGTAGGATTTGTGTACCAGAAATTGCAGATATGCGGAAATGATTTTAGAAGAGGCTCATAAGAGTAAGCTGAGTATTCATCCTGGAGCAACAAAGATGTATCAGGATTTGAGGCAGATTATTGTGGCCAGGAATGAAGAAAGATGTAGCGGAATATGTATTCACTGTTGATATCAGTGACCTCGCAATAATAGAAAATATATCAGTTTTCCTTACAAAATTAATCAGCATCAAGTGCACAGCGAATTTAAATTTGAGGCATGCAAAGTTAGCAATATTGAAAATTAAAGAGAGAGAGTTAGAGAAGAAGACACAGAGATTTATCCTGGTTCGGTTGTTCAACGACAACCTACGTCCAGTCCTGGAAAATCCAATCGGATTTCAGATTTTCTTCTCCTTCAATAGAAAGAATCAATTACAAGATTTTCCAGTTCCTCCCTGAAACCTATCAATCTCTAATTATGTCTTTCCTATTGAATACCCTCTGATCCTTGTAGACACTCAGCAGCCTATCACAGAATCACAGTGCGACTCTTTCTTGTTGAGCCCTCTCAACCAAGAAAGTAGCCACCAGTTTCTAGCTGGCTTTCTATCAACCCTTTGATCCTTGTAGACAGTCGGCAGCCTAACACCAAATCAAAGTACGACTCTTCTTGTTGAGACCTCTCACCCAAGAAAGTTGCCACCAGTTTCTAGCTGGGTTTTTAACGTTCGTTTCGTTTCAAAGTATTGTTACAGAATGAATAAAAGAAGTACAAAACAAAAAGTCTTCAATCTTGATCAAAGTCTTCTCACGAATCTGGATATTCAATGATTGTTCGTGAGGATAACGTCTTTGCTCTCAAGATTACTTTTTCTCTTCTCTTTTCCCAATGAATATAGATGATCCTTTTTCTTTATCTGAAAAAGCAGTATCAGATTTGTTAACAAGTGTATTTTTGATCTGTACTCAAAGTTATCTTGAGTTCTTAGAAAAGTGAAACATAATGATCAAAGTTCTTCTTAGAAAAAGATTGAAAGACAGTTTATATAGTTTCTGAAAAAACAACTGCTAAATCGATTTCCCAACGATTTATTAAAGTTAAAACACATGCTTAATCGATTTGCCAATCGATTTCGCGAGTCTTGTTTTTCTTTAATCTTGAAACATATACAAGCTAATCGATTTACCAATCGATTCTTTAAAAACCACTTTTCAGTAAAACATGTTCAGACTTGTTGGAATCGATTGCCTAATCGATTTCTGGAAAACTGTTTCAATAAAATTAAGTTCAATCGATTACTCAATCGATTTACCAAATCTCAGAGTCGATGTACAAAAACACAGAGTCGATTTGGTCACAATTCCTCAGAGTTCACTGTGTTTTCAAAAAGTTTATTTCAATCGATTTGCCAATCGATTGTGTTCAAAACAGTGGCTCAGTTTTTTTGATGTCAATCGATTCGTCAATCGCTTTGGTAGCATGTTCCTAAAAGTTCTTACCTGGTGTTAGTTCAATCGATTTCCCAATCGATTGCAACCAAACTTTATCAGAATTGAAAAATTCAACAATAGATTGTCCAATCGATTGTATTTGTCACAGGTGAGGTCATTTTTCAAATGATACTTTGTCAATCGATTTGCCAATCGATTCCCTCAGCACTGGAGTGCCACTATGACTTATCCAATCCATTTACCAATCGATGTGTTACCATCAGGTCTAATTTGTGAAATGTTCAATCGATTTGTCAATCGATTACTCTCCAAATCAGAGTGCTACTGACTTGTGCAGTTTTCATTTTTAATTAAGCTAATCGATGCCTAATCGATTTCACATTTACAAACACTTAAGATTCCTTACACCTTGTTATGCAATCGATTTCCCAATCGATTTACATAGTCAGAAATCAACTTTTGTTGATTTCTTGTGTTCCAAGCAATTTGATCCAAGTGTGTAGGATTGGATTATGGTTCTGAAATCTTGCTCAATTCAAATGTTAGATTTATCATGTATTGTATGAACATTGTTGAATTGTTAATTATGTCAAATTTAGGAATCAAAGGATCAAAATCCAACAATCTCCCCCTTTTTGGCATAATTGACAATTCATACAATTGTAACTTGAGCATATCAAACCATTTCAAAATCATACCAAGGAAACCAATTTATAGCATTAAATATGTATCCAAATCAGAGCAAACTATATCATAAGTAGCAAAAAACATCAAATAATGCAACTGTCAAGTTATAATATTTCTCCCCTTTGTCATTTAAGTCAAAAAGGTAGAAACAATTTCTCCCCCTATGTTAAACAACATAAGCATTTAGGGTTGAAATCATATGACATAGAATATCAGATCAATGAATGTCATAGCAATATGCAACAGAATAATATGACAAAATTAATTTGATGACAATGAATAAACTTGCTCATATATATATCATTAAAGAAACAAACAAAACAGAAAAAGAACGCAAACAAAACAGCAAAGCACCAAGACATCACAAATAAAGAGCTTAAACACCTAATCTCCTAAAGTGGGCTGGTTCTCACTATCATCTAGGGAGAGGTAGAGACCGCTGTATTACCCTCAGCAGGTGTCTCCTCACCGTGAGTCGCAGACGGATCTAGAGGATCTGGCTGTGGTTCCTCAGTTGCTTGTCGACCAATATGCGCTATGTCTTCAAAAGATAGCTTGAGACCTAGGTGCGCTTGAATTGCAGCAACATCCTGAACAACTGATTTTAGGGATGTTTGGGTAGATGTCAAAGTAGCTTCCATCCTTGCATTAGACTCTAGTAGTTTGGCATTGTGTGCCATTTGTGCTGCCATAAATTCCATCAGTGTTGCAACATATGCAGGAGTCTCAGCTGCAGATTCAGAGGCTTGTGGAGGAGTTGGCTCAACATTTGGCATTGTCCTAATCCAAATGCCATTCACTTTCTTCAATTTCATCTGATTTACAATTGCTTCACCGAAGATGAGGGTTGTCTTAGCAGATTCTTCATTCACAAAGACACCTTGAAATGTTTAAGTATCATCGTGATCAGCTGTGGATACGGCAACATAATTTTACTTTGCGAAGCTTCTAGCATATGCCGTAGCACAATCCAGGTCCAACTCATCCGTAGTTCTTTGGACAATCCCCATAACAATATAATATCAAGCTTTTGAACAACCGCGTGATTTCCTGATCGAGGTACAAGCATTCTTGTTAATGTATACATGAGCATGCGTTGATGTACCTTCATCTGACCAATTGGCAATGAGATGGTTTCCACAAAGCCATCAACCATGATATCTTTCACTGCCGTGTGCCTGTCCAGTGATGCTTCCCAACCTTCGTCAGCTGCATCCGCATCAGAACTGCCATCTAAAGACGTTCCGTGGAATGGCAATCCTGTCAGTTCAGCAAAATCTTCAAAGGTCATTGATAACATTTTACCTTTAACCTGAGTTTTGAACCCATCATTAGTGAGCTTGAAGTTTGCGTAAAATTCCCGTATCAGTTTCGGATAGCTGTCCAAAGTAGATGAAAGAAAACCTTCAAGACCATGAAATCTCAGATGATCTTGGAATGTGAAAGCCTTCTGTATCAAAGAAACCAAATCCAGGGTTCTGCCTTCATGAATTTTCCGTTTAAGATTAGACACAGTAGGGTGGCGGTGTAGGAGTACCACTTGTTGAAGATGATGAAGGTGAAGGAGTATGGGCTTGGGTCCTGTTTCACTCGAGCCATGGTTGCAAATAGAAGAGATGAGTGAAGATAGAGTTCAGATTTAATGCAGATATCAGTTGCAGAGACAGAGGAAGAAGATGAAGCAGAGAAAGAAATATAGAAATCTAGACTTAAACAGTGAAGAAATCGATTTAGACCTGTTCCTTTTTAAACCTTTGAACAAGTAAATCGATTGCTCAATCGACTATGTTACCGTTTCTGGAAATCATCAATCGATTTGGTAATAATGACCCTCAACGGCTAGTGAGAAATAGTCACAACGGTAATATTACTAATCGATGTCCAAATCGATTGCCCGTGTTACTTAATCGATTCCCAAGTCGATTGTCTTAATGTTAAATGCTGCATTAGTCGATTTCCCAATCGACGCTCGGGATATTTAGAAAACTTTCCTGAAATATTGAAATCCTGGGCTAAACCAATCGATTCCACAATCGATTCTTTAAACAAACAAAGAACAAACTCGAAATCGATTAATCAATCGATTTAAAAAAAAAAAAACTTCTGATTAACTGCCATTGACTCTTTTTCTTTGTCATCAATACAACTTGGTTGACCAATCTTTTCTTCATTTAATCTTCATTTAATGTTAAAGACAAGATTCTCATACTTGTCTCATTTCACGTGTCTTGAGCATCCACTTTCAAATATCAACCTTGCTTGGTGGATGTCAAGTACACCTGCAAAAATATAATTAATTTTTGGATCTAGGTACCCAATTCAGATTGGGTCCTGGGGGGTCCAGTCTTAAACACAGATTCTTTTGCTATCCAAACTTGCTTTCCATCCTCTATTGGCTAATTTTTTAAATTTGCAATTTGACACAAAATGTCCATTTCTGCAACAGAAATGACATCTGCCATCAAAGGATGAATGTTTATTTGGTTTAGTAAAGATGTCATACATACTCTTAGCAATAGAAGATTTTTGACCATGTTTGACATTTCTGGTTTGCATATACCCTATACCAGATCTGTTTTTATTTTTTTCTTTTACATGCATATTTGGTGTATATCCTAAACCAGATTTTTCATGAACATGTCTTTGATTGCTAAGTATGACATTTAGCTTATCTTTACTATTTGCAAAATTTAATAAAATCAGATTTTAATGATGCAACAGTATTTTTTAAGTTCAATGCACTTTGCAGATTTTTCTTGTGAATCCTTTTCAGTTGTTCACATAAATTTTCAATTTCTTTATGCTCAACATTCATTTGTTCAAAGTATTTTCTTTGTGCTTAACAACTGTTTTATGGATTTCACATAGTCATCATGCAGTTCATTAAACGCTTCTTGTAATTCATCATATGTTGGATTAAATTGCGAACTAACCTCACTGTCAGATTCTGAATTATTGTGAGCCATGAGACATAAATTGACTTCTTCTTCATCAGAAGATGCAGAGGATTCATCGTTATCGTTGTCACTCCATGCAATATATGCTCTTTTGGCTTTGTGAGCTCTATTCTTGTTCTTCAGTTTGTAGCATTCCGACTTTATGTGACCAATCTTACCACATTCATAGCATGTAATTGTCTTGATGTCACTAGTCTTAGAGCTGGATGGTTTTCTGAATTTGTTATCTTTCTTCTTCAGAAACTTCTTAAATTTCTTGACAAGTGATTCGATTTCAGTCTCTTCATTTTCACTGCTGGATCCATCTGAGTAGCTATCGGATTCAGGTTTAGATTGCTTTGCTTGAACCTTCAGAGATAAATCTTTCTTTTTCCTACTTTCCATTTCTGATTCATCCAGTCGTTGTAATTCCATTTCATGTTCCCTTAATTTTCCAAATAATGTTGCTGTCGTCATCTTTGCTAGATCCTTAGACTCAGCTATAGCGGTAATTTTGGGCTGCCATCTCTGGTTAAACATCTCATAATCTTTCCAATCTGATGTTCGTTATCCACATATTTTCCTAGTGCATGCAGGTTGTTGACAATGTGTGTGAATCTGGTTTGCAAATCGCTGATTGATTCTTCCTTCTTCATGCTAAATAATTCATATTCGTGCATGAGCGTGTTCACGCGAGCTCTCTTTACGTCAGTAGTACCTTCGTGCGTTTCTTGGAGGATGTCCCACATCTCTTTGCTGACTTGCAATTGGACACTCTAAAGAACTCTTCTGCACATAGGGCGGACGTGATGATGTTCTTTGCCTTCGCATTGAAACCAACCTTCTTCTTGTCATCATCTGACCAGTCGGCTCTAGGCTTGAGAATCATTGAGTCATTCGTTCCTGCAATCTTGGGAATATATGGACCGTTTTCAACAGCATCAAGGATGTCTATGCCACTTGCTTCCAGGAATATTAGCATTCTTTGCTTCCAGTACATGTAAGGCTGTACCGTTGAAAGCTGGTGGACGTGCTAACGAAGCGCCTTCTCCCAGAACGTCAGTCGAGGCCATCTTCTTATAAGTGTTACCTCTCAAGAAGTTAGGCTCTGATACCAATTTTTGATATCAGTGACCTCGCAATAAATAGAAAATATATCAGTTTTCGTTACAAAATTAATCAGCATCAAGTGCACAGCGGAATTTAAATTTTGAGGCATGCAAAGTTAGCAATATAGAAATTAAAGAGAGAGAGTTAGAGAAGAAGACACAGAGATTTATCCTGGTTCGGTTGTTCAACGACAACCTACGTCTAGTCCTGAAAATCCAATCGGATTTCAGATTTTCTTCTCCTTCAATAGAAAGAATCAATTACAAAGATTTTCCAGTTTCCTCCCTGAAACCTATCAATCTCTAATTATGTCTTTCCTATTGAATACCCTCTGATCCTTGTAGACACTCAGCAGCCTATCACAGAATCACAGTGCGACTCTTTCTTGTTTGAGCCCTCTCAACCAAGAAAGTAGCCACCAGTTTTCTAGCTGGCTTTCTATCAACCCTTTGATCCTTGTAGACAATCGGCAGCCTAACACAAAATCAAAGTACGACTCTTTCTTGTTGAGACCTCTCACCCAAGAAAGTAGCCACCAGTTTCTAGCTGGGTTTTTAACGTTCGTTTCGTTTCAAAGTATTGTTACAGAATGAATAAAAGAAGTACAAAACAAAAGTCTTCAATCTTGATCAAAGTCTTCTCACGAATCTGGATATTCAATGATTGTTCGTGAGGATAACGTCTTTGCTCTCAAGATTACTTTTTCTTTTCTTTTTCCCAATGAATATAGATGATCCTTTTCTTTATCTGAAAAAAGCAGTATCAGATTTGTTAACAAAGTGTTATTTTGATCTGTAATCAAAGTTATCTTGAGTTCTTAGAAAAGTGAAACGTAATGATCAAAGTTCTTCTTAGAAAAAGATTGAAAGACAGTTTATATAGTTTCTGTAAAAACAACTGCCTAAATCGATTTCCCAATCGATTTAATTAAAGTTAAAACACATGCTTAATCGATTTGCCAATCGATTTCGCGAGTCTTGTTTTTTCTTTAATCTTGAAACTATACAAGCTAATCGATTTACCAATCGATTCTTTTAAAACCACTTTTCAGTAAAACATGTTCAGACTTGTTGGAATCGATTGCCTAATCGATTTCTGGAAAACTGTTTCAATAAAAGTAGTTCAATCGATTACTCAATCGATTTACCAAATCTCAAAGTCGATGTACAAAAACACAGAGTCTATTTGGTCACAATCTCAGAGTTCACTGTGTTTTCAAAAAGTTTATTTCAATCGATTTTGCCAATCGATTGTGTTCAAAACAGTGGCTCAGTTTTTTTGATGTCAAACGATTCGTCAATCGTTTGGTAGCATGTTCCTGAAAAGTTCTTACCTGGTGTTTAGTTCAATCGATTTCCCAATCGATTGCAACCAAACTTTATCAGAATTGAAAAATTCAACAATAGATTGTCCAATCGATTGTATTTGTACAGGTGAGGTCATTTTTTCAAATGATACTTTGTCAATCGATTTGCCAATCGATTCCCTCAGCACTGGAGTGCCACTGTGACTTATCCAATCGATTTACCATCGATGTGTTACCATCAGGTCTAATTGTGAAATGTTCAATCGATTTGTCAATCGATTACTCTCCAAATCAGAGTGCTACTGACTTGTGCAGTTTTCATTTTTAATTAAGCTAATCGATTGCCTAATCGATTTCACATTTACAAACACTTAAGATTCCTTACACCCTTGTTATGCAATCGATTTCCAATCGATTTACATAGTCAGAAATCAACTTTTGTTGATTTCTTGTGTTCCAAGCAATTTGATCCAAGTGTGTAGGATTGGATTATGGTTCCTGAAATCTTGCTCAATTCAAATGTTAGATTTATCATGTATTGGTATGAACATTGTTGAATTGTGAATTATGTCAAATTAGGAATCAAAGGATCAAAATCCAACAATCTCCCCCTTTTTGGCATAATTGACAATTCATACAATTTGTAACTTGAGCATATCAAACCATTTCAAAATCATACCAAGGAAAACCAATTTATAGCATTAAAGTATGTATCAAATCAAAGCAACTAATATCATAAGTAGCAAAAAACATCAATAATGCAACTGTCAAGTTATAATATTTCTCCCCTTTGTCATTTAAGTCAAAAAGGTAGAAACAATTTCTCCCCTATGTTAAACAACATAAGCATTTAGGGTTGAAAATCATATGACATAGAATATCATATCAATGAATGTCATAGCAATATGCAACAGAATAATATGACAAAATTAATATTGATGACAATGAATAAACTTGCTCATATATATATCATTAAGAACAAACAAAACAGAAAAAGAACGCAGCAAAACAGCAAAGCACCAAGACATCACAATAAGAGCTTAAACACCTAATCTCCTAAAGTGGGCTGGTTCTCACTATCATCTAGGGGAGAGGTAGAGACCGCTGTATTACCCTCAGCAGGTGTCTCCTCACCGTGAGTCGCAGACGGATCTAGAGGATCTGGCTGTGGTTCCTCAGTTGCTTGTCGACCAATATGCGCTATGTCTTCAAAATGGGAAATCTTTTTAATATCTCGGTTTACTTAATGTTGTTTTGGAAAATCGTTTAAGTTAACTGGGCGTTAAGAATGGGGAATCTCTTAATGTCTCGGTTACTTAATGTTTTGTTTTGAAAAATCATTAAGTAAAATGAGTATTAAGAATGGGGAATCTCTTAATGTCTACGTTTACTTAATGTTGGCATGAAAACCATTAGAGTTAAACGAGTATTAAAAATGGGGAATCTTTTAATATCTCGGTTTACTTAATGTTGTTTTGGAAAATCGTTTAAGTTAAAAGAGTATTAAGAATGGGGAATCTCTTAATATTTCTGTTTACTTAAAGTTTGTTTTGAAAATCGCTTAAGTCAAAAGAGTATTAAGAATTTGGAATCTCTTAATATTTCTGTTTGCTTAATGTTTGTTGTGAAAATCGCTTAAGTCAAATGAGTATTAAAAATGGGTAATCTTTTAATATCTGCATTTGCTTAACGATTGTTGTGGATGAAGTCTGTGTATGCTCATGCATTTCATTTTGGTAAATTGTGCTGAACCCGTGATAGGTGGCACCTTGGTAAACTGTACTGACTCATGATAGGTGGTACGTTTACGGTTCACGTTTAGTAGGTTGTGCTGACCCGTGATAGGTGGCACCTCGGTAAACTGCATTGGCCTGTGATAGGTGGCACCTCAGTTTTCTCACTGATACTCAAATTTTCTGCTTCTCAATCCTTCTCAATCAATCATCTAAACAATCTTCTATTTACAAATTACTATGTCTCGCGTTAAACAAACTGCAAGGCGTCCATCTTCTTCATCCAAATCAATTTCACTAGATTCATCTTCTACTTCAAGTGGAAGAACACCTTCACCTCCACCTCCTTCTCCTCCAGCCAAAAGAGTTTCCATACCTACTCACAAGGTATTGGCAAAGGACAAGGGAAAGGCTGTTGCTACTTCTCAGGAACCTACTAAGAAAATGAAAGCTCAGCCAACGGAAAAACTTATGGGTGATGCTATGAAGGGAGCTACCCAGAAGAAGAAGAAGACTTCTCCTCAACCAAAGAAGGTTCTTCCTTCTAAAGATAAACAAGTTGAAGACACTTCTCTGCCTTCTTCCTTCCTGACAAAAAAAATCCAAGAAGTAAGGACTTTGAATTTAACATACTTTGATTCAAATGGTTTTACCTTCCAAAACCATTTGAAATTTCACAGATTGGGGGATTTCCTGTCTTGCTCTCTGAAAATTTACCCAAAGTTAATTAGAGCTTTATTCTCCACTTTCAAGCTCACAAAAAAATGGGTTTGCTGTTGAAGTAAAAGGGAAGAGAATTTCTATGACTTTTGAGGAATTCTCTAAGCTAACGGGTTTACCATTCTATGGTCAAACCATTGATGGAAGAGAAGATGATGCCTCTGATGATGAAGGATGGGAATCATCAGTGAACAAACATGCGGCAACATAGGAACTGATGATCGAAGGATTTGTTGAGAAGGTATCCCTTCCAACAGGTCAAATGAAAGTTCATCACCGGATTGCTTATGTACGTGCTAACCCGTATGTTAGTACCTCGCGTCGGCAATCGCGCAGTGTACAGCGGCTGGACATAATCCTGCTATGGGGCCTGTGCAAAGAGCTCAAGATGAGCTGGGCTTGGATAGTGCTGCTGAACATGATCGAGTCAGCACAAGACAAGCACCTGCTACCCTATCCCCAACTGGTTACGAAGATTCTGAGGCATTTCATGGTGTCTCTAGCCAATGAAGAATCTATCAAAACCACCCTCACATTTGGTGAATCTATAGTCAACCAAATGCAACTGAGACGCATCAACGGCATCTGGACTAGAACTCAGCCGACTACTGATGACGCACAACCAAGTGTTGATCAAGCCCAACCAAGTGCCCAAACCAACTGAGCCAACTGGAGCATCATCTGATATTATGGCTCAGCTGCTGGAGCTGATAGCATCACAGGCTGCCCACAATGCAAAGGTGGAGGCCTCTCTGCAAAAGCTCCAAGCAACTTTGGACTCTGTAGTTCAAGATGTCGCTGCAATCCAAGAGCACCTGGGGCTCAAAATGTCTTTTGAAGACATTGCTGAGATTGGAAGACAATCAACCGAAGATCCAAACCAACCCAACCTAGATAGTTCTGAACCTCATGGGGAAGAGACACTTGCTGAGGTTAATACAGCAGTCTCTCCTTCTCCCGCTGATAATAATGAGGAACATCCCTAGATTAGTTGCTTAAGTTTTGGTTTCTTTGTTGTTTTTGTCTCGTTCTAGTTTATTTTGATATGCTGTTTTTATTTGTATTTTCTTTGTATATATATCTTTTCTTTTGTTTAATCAACTCTCTCTTGTAATTTCTTTTTGTATTAAATGACAAAAGGGGGAGATTGGTTTAACTGGTTTTAACTTGAGTGATATTACATGATTTGGTATTGATTTTGCTCTGATAAAATGTAATGAAATGCTGTGTGATATTACTTACATGATTGGTATCAAATTTGAACTTATATGCTCTGAACTGGACTTATAATTTCTTATCATCAATTTTGCTCTGTTAAAATGTAATGTAATGCTCTGATATATGATCATATATGATATTGCTGATATGATATTAGTTCTGATGTGATATCTGATACATTGCATTCTGATACTTAACAATGTACCCTGTTGTGCTTTTTTTTTTTTTTTAATGTATCATACATTCCAAAACTCAGGGGGAGATTTTTTAAAATAATCTCAAGGTTAAACTGTTTGTTTGTCATTAAATCAAAAAGGGGAGTTTGTAAGTCATGAGCTTCCCTGATCATGTTTTTCATTTAATTCCCAAACATACAGTACATATGAAATATTTGATTGATATAATGATTTGAATTGAGAAACATTTCAGGCAAACAAGCAGACACCATACACTTGGAACAAAAGCTTGCAACTCAAGGAATCAACCAAAGTTGGAAGAAATGCTTGAGAAAGATGCAATTATATGTTGTGTAATTAGGTGTCATAGTAGTTAGTTTATTGGACTAATCACTATGGTCTCATGCTTAAGTCTTTGCCAATGAATATAAATCAATCAACTAATAAGTCAATTGATAAATCGATTGTCTGACTCAGAACAAGAATTTTCACTACACAAATCGATTGGGCAATCGACTAGTTAAAGTTTTTAGTGAAACCTGAGTTCTGGGACACATCCAATCAATTGGACAATCGATTGAGAAATCAATTGAGCAATCGATTTTGCAAATCACAGAAACAACCATTTATTGAATCAATCGATTGTGACAAAGTTTTTAAATCAGGAATACGTTTTGTGATGCAACAAATCGATTGGGACATCAATTGAATCAGATTTCTTAAACTACAAGTTTGTGGCAATCGATTAGGCAATCGATTGCAGTTAATCATTTATCAGAACCACTTTGAATAAACCGATGGGCACATAGATTTTGTCAAAAATAGCTGAGGTTCTGTAACAAGCACAATCGATTGGAAAATCGATTGACGTTTATGTCTGAGTCACTTTGATCAGCACAATCGATTGGAAAATCGATTTATGAAAAGTCTGAGTCACTGTGATCAGCACAATCGATTGACGAATCGATTGAAGCTATTGTTTAAGTTACAGAAAGGATTCAGCTCATTGCCAAATCGATTATGACTGTGATTAAGGAGTTGACTGAGCAATCGATTGTTTTGATCTCGTTGTTTGAACAAAACACCTATAATCGATTACTCAATCGATTCTGATATAATCATAGTATCAGTTCTGATTTATGTATTAAAAGAATCGATTGGCAAATCGATTCATGCTTATATGATCAAGATTCAAGAAAAACAAGACATGCGAAAGTCGATTGGGCAATCGATTTAGCTAGCCTTAACACATTATCAAATCGATTGAGCAATCGATTATCCTGGTGTTTTTCTGATATATATATAAGCAGATTCAATCACTTTTAAAAAATAATCTTTTCATAACTTTTCACAATCTTTTCATAACACTTGAATAACTTTTGATAACCTTTGAATACCTTTGATAAACACTTTGAGAGAAAAGTTTTACAACACACAAAATATCCATTGGCTAAATACTTTTTGTGTGAGATACTTTTGTGATTGAGTCAAAGTCTTAATATTCTTTAATTCTTTGAAAAAGACAATTTTCTGTAATTGAAGGTTTAGAAATCCAGTAAGGAAACTGGTAGTTATCTTTGCTGATGTGAGATCATCAAGAAGATGTTTTACCTAGATCTTGTGTGAGGTAGGCGATTAACTACAAGGATTAGGTGGTATAGAAACAAGAGTGAGTGAGTTAGATAGATAGGCTTTGAGGAAGCTGGACAAATCTGTAAAAAGTTCTCAATTCATTCTATTGGAAAAGGTTGAAATCTTGTTGGATTTCAGGACTGGATGTAGGCTATCAAATTGATAGCTGAACCAGAATAAATCCTGGTGCAATTGTTTCTTATCCCTACTCTTTATTGATATTACATAAATGCGTATTCTTGAATGTATGAATTAATGATTTTATGTCTTAATTAGCATTCTGAATTAAGCATTGTTTCTATCTTCGTACATTGATAATATTTGTAACTGTGTAAATCATTGCTGCTGAATATATTCCGCTACCGATCTTTGATAATTTGTTTAATAACTCTCATATCTTTGAACTAACAGAGGTCATTATTACTAACAATTGGCATCAAGAGCTTGTTCTTTGTGTAGACTAACTGTCATAAAAGATAAAATGTCCTCTGCAGATTTTCCGGGAGAATGAGCATCATTGACAAGACCTCGAACATTCAATGGAGCAGCATACATGTATTGGAAGGAGAGGATGTTGATCTTTCTTGAAGCATGCAGCCTTGACGTTCTTGAAGTTGTTATAGATGGTCCTTTTGTACCAACCCTAGCTGGCACTGGTGAATCAGCAATTCCTAAGCCCAGATCAGACTGGTCTGAGGATGACAAGAAAAAGGTTGGATACAATGCTAAGGCTAAAAACATTATTATTTCTACCTTAACCGCTGACGAATTCTTTATAGTGTCTAACTGCAAAACTGCCAAAGAGATGTGGGACACATTGCAACAAACGCATGAAGGAACAACAAATGTAAAAAGACCCCGAATCAACACATTAATGCATGAGTATGAGCTATTCAACATGAAGAAAGAAGAATCTTTCAATGATATGCAGACGAGATTTACTCACATTGTCAACAAGCTTAGGGAAGATGAAAATGACTTAAATGATAATCCAATGAAACAGATGAACTTATTGGATCTTTAGGATTGATTAAAAACCCTAATTGGACTACAATAAGCCTAGGGAGCACGAAAATAACCTAAATGTTAATCTAATGACACAAACAGTCCTATTCGATGAACAAGATTGGTTAAAAACCCAATTGGACTAGAATAAGCCAAGGGAGGACAAAAACGACCTAATAGTTAATCCAATGACCCAAAACACATGTATTGGACGCACAAGATTGGTATAAAACCGTAATTGGACTAGAATAATCCGAGGAATGACGAAAATGACATTAATATTAATCCAAAGAAACAAATAAACTTATTGGATGGAAAAGATTGGTTAGAAACCCTAATTGGACTAAAATAAGCTTAGGGAGGACAAAATGACATAAATGTTAATCCAATGACACAAACACACCTATTGGTTGCACAAGATTCGATAAGTATTCTAACTGGACTAGAATAAGCCTAGGGAGGACTAAAATTAGCTAAATGTTAATCCAATTACACAAATGAACATATTGGATGCACAAGATTGGCTAAAAACCCTAAATGAGCTAGAATAAGCTTAGGGAGGACGAAAATGACCTAAATGTTAATCCAATGACACAAATGAACTTATAGGATGCACAAGATTGGTTAAAATCCTAAATGGACTAGAATAAGCCTAGGCAGGACGAAAATGATCTAAGTGTTTATCCAGTGAAACAAACACACGTATTGGATAAACAAAATTGATTAAAAACCATAATTGGGCTAGAATATGCATCAGGAGGACGAAAATCACCTAAATGTTAATCCAATGACACAGACATTTCTATTGGTTGCACAAGATAGGTTAAAAACCCTTATCAGACTAGAATAAGCCTTGGAGGACGAAAATGACCCAAATGTTTATCCAATGAAACAAATGAACTTATTGGATGCACAAGATTTGTTAAAAACCCTAATTGGATTAGAATAAGCATAGGGAGGACGAAAACGACCTAAATTTTAATCCAAAGACAGAAATGAACTTATTGGATGCACATAGATTGGTTAAAAACCCTGATTGTACTAGAATAAGCTTATGGAGAACGAAAATGACGTAAATGTTAATCCAATGACACAAACACACGTATTGGATGCACAAGATTGGTTAAAACCCTTAATTGGACTAGAAAAAGGCTAGAGAGGACATAAATGACTTAAATGTTAATCCAATGACACAAACAATCTTATAAACACGTCAAATACGAAGAACACAATCATCACAACATACCCCTCAAACACATCAAATCTCATTTCCTCAAAATCATACGATAGCATTAAGTAAACAGGACATTAAGAGATTCCCCATTCTTAATACTCATTTAACTTAAACGATTTTCACGACAACATTAAGTAAACCGAGATATTAAAAGATTCCCCATTTTTAATACTCGTTTAACTCTAATGGTTTTCACGCCAACATTAAGTAAACGTAGACATTAAGAGATTCCCCTCATTCTTAATACTCGCTTAAATCTAATGGTTTTCAAATTCCACACAAAACAACTCAAACCTATTATCAGATCCAATCCACAACTCATACCAAAACACATCATTCATTTCTCCACAGAGTCCAACCATACACACAAACAAATTTCATCAGTATTAATTAAGAACACGTCAAATACGACGAACACAAATCAACATAATCCACAACTCAAACACAACAAGTTTCATTTACTCAAAATCATACATAAATGAGTTTAAATTCATTTTCCACGAAACATTCATCAATATAACCAAAACCTAACTCTAAGATTTTACCCATAAAGCCTTAGATTCATTTTCCCCAAATCAACACTTCAACCCTAACAAATTCCTTTCCACACAACCACAGATAAGTCCCTAAATGCAAACTAAAAGTTTGGAAGGAGCCCTTACCTTAACGTTAGCTCTAACGTGCGATTATGGTACCACGAGTAAATCCGGTAAAATCTCCGCTCACAACGCCGCTTCCAAAGTTGGTTCCCTAGCACCGTAGCGTGGTAGTGAGCAAATTTCCCTTCTATCCCTTCGCGAAACGAAGATTCCCCATTTTTAATACTCGTTTAACTCTAATGGTTTTCACGCCAACATTAAGTAAACGTAGACATTAAGAGATTCTCCATTCTTAATACTCGTTTATCTCTAATGGTTTTCAAATTCCACACAAAACAACTCAAACCTATTATCACATCCAATCCACAACTCATACCAAAACACATCAATTCATTTCTCCACATAGTCCAACCATACATGTAAGACCCATAATTTTAAAGTATACTTTATGTACTTTTATGTATTTGGATTTTTGGCTCGGAGGCTTTTTAGCCAAAATTATTAATATTTTGGAGTTTATATGATCATAAAGATATGTTGATGCCGATTAAAATTACTCGTCGGTAAATAAATTAAATTAAGTGCGGTGAATCCTTTACGGAGAATTTAATGCCTTATGGATGAAATGGTAATTTTAATAAATATCTAGATATTTGGAGATATTTGTTAAAAATAATTAATATATATATATATGTTTGAGTGGAGGGAAAAGGAGAGGAAATAGAAAAGAAATGGAAAAGAAAGAAAAGGAAAAAAAAGGAAAACAAAAGGAAAAAGAAAGAAGGAAGTAAAACGTGTTTTCCTCCCTGTTGCTCACGTTACTCCATCTCCTTCTCCATTCTTCTTCTTTGGTTCTTTGGTTTCTTTTGCTTCGAAAAATAAACCCAAGGTTTGGTGAGTGTGAAAGAGAAGATTACTCAACTTCATACTTGCTCGTTGTTTCGAAAACGAAGAAAAACGGTATTAGAGATTTCAAAACCGTCAAACACAAACCTCCCCGTTTCATCTAGATCTAAGCTTCATTTCACGAAGAGATAGAAGGGAAAGTTGCTCACCACCACACTACGGTGCTAGTGAACAAACTTTGGAAGCCACGTCGCGAGCAGAGATTT
Organism: Cicer reticulatum; assembly: GCA_002896235.1. Classification (NCBI taxonomy): domain Eukaryota; kingdom Viridiplantae; phylum Streptophyta; class Magnoliopsida; order Fabales; family Fabaceae; genus Cicer; species Cicer reticulatum. The sequence goes on from PGWS01038761.1 coordinate 27,952, forward strand.
TACCGAATTTACTCGCGGTACCAGGAACGCACGTTAAAGCTATCGTTAAGGTAAGGGCTCCTTCCAAACTTTTAGTTTGCATTTAGGGACTTATCTGTTTTGTGTGGAAAAGAATTTTGTTAGGGTTGAAGCGTTGATTTGGGGGAAAATGAACATAAGGCTTTATGGGTAAAATCTTAGAGCTAGGTTTTTGTTGTATTGATGAATGTTGCGTGGAAAATGAATTTAAACTCATTTATGTATGATTTTGAGTAAATGAATCTGGTTGTGTTTGAGTGGTGGATTGTGTTGATTTGTGTTCGTCGTATTTGACGTGTTCTTAATTAATACTGATGAAATTTGTTGTGTGTATGGTTGGATTTTGTGGAGAAATAAATTGATGTGTTTTGGTGTGAGTTGTGGATTGGATTTGATAATAGGTTTGAGTTTGTTTTGTATGGAATTTGAAAACCATTAGAGTTAAACGAGTATTAAAAGTGGGGAATCTTTTAATATCTCGGTTTACTTAATGTGTGTTTGAGAAAATTGTTTAAGTTAAACGAGTATTAAGAATGGGGAATCTCTTAATGTCTATGTTTACTTAATGTTGGCGTGAAAACCATTAAAGTTAAACAAGTATTAAAAATGGAGAATCTTTTAATATCTCGGTTTACTTAATGTTGTTTTGGAAAATCGTTTAAGTTAAAAGAGTATTAAGAATGGGGAATCTCTTAATATTTCTGTTTGCTTAATGTTTATTGTTAAAATCGTTTAAGTCAAATGAGTATTAAAAATAGGGAATCTTTTAATATCTGCATTTGCTTAGCGATTGTTGTGGATGGAGTCTGTGTATGTTCATGCATTTCATTTTGGTAAATCGTGCTGACCCATGATAGGTGGCACCTCGGTAAACAGTACTGACCCTTGATAGGTGGTACGTTTATGATTTACGTTTTTGGTAAATCGTGCTGACCCGTGATAGGTGGCACCTCGGTAAACAGTACTGACCCGTGAGAGGTGGTACGTTTATGATTTACGCTTTTTAGTAAATCATGTTGTCCCGTGATAGGTGGCACCTCGGTAATTGGTATTTTGGCCTGTGATAGGCGGTACAATTATGATTTACGGTCCTTCGAGAAGGGTTTGGTTTGGAATTCCGAGTCCATGCATTTTGGCATATACGCATTGCATTAGGGTGCTTGGCACACGAGTCGTGTTTGAATCAAGTTTAGGATTGAGTGTTTGAAATTGGAGTTGTCGTGGTAATTGTGTTGGAATTGCTAAGTGTTATGTACTGATTATCATGTGTAAGTGGGATGGATTGTAAAACTATTTCGAAACTCAATTTGTCGTGGTGATCGTGTGGGAATCGCTAAGTGTTAAGATGTGGAATTATGTATTAATGTGATTGAGTTAATTTACGTATTTTTGGAAGAATATGCAGGGAAATCGATTTCCCAATCGATTGGCTGAATTACAGGGACTTCCCTAAATTGACATAATCGATTTGCCAATCGATTGTATAAATATGTCTTTCAAAATCTCTTACGAAATCGATTGGCAGAAAGACAGGAGCTCAGCAAAACTGACAAAATCGATTTGGAAATCGATTGGCATTAATACTGGGGCTCCGTCAGTCATTCAATCGATTTCCAATCGATAGAATTGAGCCCAGAGTTCAAATTTCACAAAAGTCCTTCATCCAAATCGATTTCCCAATCGATTGGCCCAATGAAAATGCTTATCTTGAGGTAGATAACAACTTGCTCATTGATTTATCAATGTCTTGGTCAGTTATGTATTACTTGAGGGATTGAGAACCTTATTTGGATTTCATTTTTATTTGGCAAGTGTTACATGAAATTTTAGCATATGGAAAATCCTTTTAAGGTGCATGCTTAGTTGAAAGGTTATTTTGTGCATTTAAAAACATAAATGTTATGTGTTAACTGTTAATTTCGGTTGGTGACCCTTTACAACTATTGTGAAAATCTGGGCTTTGCCTTCATATGAGAGTCAGGACGATCCTACCGGTTCTTACCCTACGGGTGGGAATGTAGATGGGAATGCTTGACTGGAGCTATGTAGGAGGATCTCACGGGGTGCGTGGAGATCACTCAGGGTGTATAGTTTTTTGGTAGGATGATCAGATTAGGTTGATGTATAGGGACTAGACGTCCTTCTTTTTGGGTTGCAGTATTTTAATTTTGAAAACTGTACCTATACTTATATTGTCTATTTGCCATTTTATTATGATGGGGTCTTTGTACCACTTTTTTGAAGTGTAATACTTTGGATTCGTATTTCAAAACTTTTCGCTACTTGTAAATTATGTTGACTTATTTGTCGTTGTGTTACGACTTAAATATTTATCCAAAAGTATTTTACCTTATTTAATCCTCTGTTTTATTTTAATTTCTTTTGAAAAAAAATACACCCTCGCTTTGAAAATCGGGGTGTTACAATACACACAACAAATTTCATCAGTATTAATTAAGAACACGTCAAATACGACGAACACAAATCAACACAATCCACCACTCAAACACAACAAGTTTCATTTACCTAAAATCATACATAAATGAGTTTAAAATCATTTTCCACGAAACATTCATCAATATAACCAAAACCTAACTCTAAGATTTTACCCATAAAGCCTTAGATTCATTTTCCCCTAAATCAACACTTCAACCCTAACAAATTCCTTTCCACACAACCACAGATAAGTCCTTAAATGCAAACTAAAAGTTTGGAAGGAGCCCTTACCAATGACGTTAGCTCTAACGTGCGATTACGGTACCGCGAGTAAATCCGGTAAAATCTCCGCTCGCAACGCCGCTTCCAAAGTTGGTTCCCTAGCACCGTAGCGTGGTAGTGAGCAACTTTCCCTTCTATCCCTTTGCAAACGAAGCTTAGATGTAGATGAAATCGGGAGGTTTGTGTTTGACGGTTTTTGAGATCCCTAACTCTGTTTTTGAATCCGAGAAGGAGAAGGAGTTGGGAACTTGATCTTTCTCACCCCCAGCGTTGGGTTTCAATTCTCGAACTAAAGGAAGCAAGGGAAACGAAAAATGGAGGAAAGAGGGAGATGGGTTCACGCGACAGAGGAACAAGATGAATTTAGATTTCTTTCTTTCCTTCCCTTTTCCTTTCTTTCTTTTTCCTTCTTTCTATTTCTTTTCTTTCTATTTCCTTTCTTTCTTCTTTTCCTTCCTTTTTCCTTTCCCTCCAAACATATATCCATTATATATATTAATTATAATTAACAAATATCCCAATATCTAGATATTTATTAAAATTACCATTTCACCCATAACGCATTAAATTCTTCGTAAAAGATTCACCGCAGTTAATTTAATTTATTCATCGACGAATAATTCTAATCGGCATCAAAATATCTTTTTTGATCCCAATAAACTCCAAAATATAATAACTTTGGCTAAAAAGCCTCCGAGCCAATAACCAAAATACACAAAAAACACATAAAGTATACTTTAAAATTATGGGTCTGACATTACTACCCCCTAAAATTAGTTTCGTCCTAGAAACTATGCGTTAATAAATAACTCTGGTGTTGTTCTCTCATCTTGCTCTCCAGTTCCCAAGTCGCATCTCCAGTAATTGGGTTCCAAATTACCTTGACCAATGAAACATCCTTGGTCCTCAATCGCTTAATCTTCCTATCATCAATTCTCACAAGTGGTACTTCGAACGATAGGTTATCCTTTAGCTGGATTGTGTCTGGTTCGATCACATGAGATGGATCTGCAAGATATTTCCTCAACTGTGACACATGAAACACGTCATCAATATTGGACAATATCGGAGGCAATGCAATCCGATAAGCAATAGGCCCAATTCGTGCAGAAATCTGATATGGTCCAATGAATTTCGGAGTCAACTTCTTCGATTTCAAGGCTCTACTACTCCAGTAGTAGGTGTGACTCTCAGAAATACATGGTCACCCTGTTCGAATTCTAAAAGTCTGCGACGCTTGTTCGCGTAACTCTTCTGACGATCCTGTGAAGTCTTCATTTTCTCCTTGATCTTCCTTACCTTAGCTGTAGTCTGTTGCACCATCTCCGGTCTGACAATCATACTTTCACCGTCCTTATACCAACACAAGGGCGTTTGACACTTGCACCCATATAAAGCCTCATATACATCCATCTAGTACAAAACCTAAACACTAAGTATGATACCGACACATTGAGTACAATATATCATTACCTAATGATAGGACTTCCAATCCATACCAAGAATGATCTTGGGTTATTGTAGAGGTAAACAAATCAAATTAATCGAGAAATCTCTATTAGGGACAATTACATGGCAATGTAAACATACAATAATTTCAGTCAAAGTCTTAGCAGGCGTAAAAACAACCAAATCAAAAGGTAAAGAAGACACAGATAACTTCAAAAAATTTACACAACCCATAGCAATGAAGGAATGTGTCGCCCCCGAATCAAAAGTGCAGTTAAAGTGTTACCTGTGATCTTACAGTCATATTGAGTCAGATTACCAGATGGATTCCCATCTTCAGCACTCACACTATAAATGCGTCCTCTAGCAGTAGGACGGGTAGCCCTAGCTACATTCACAACTGGTTCCACCTTTGGAGCCTTGCAATTCTTTGCAAAGTGTCCTGGTTTATGGCAATTGTAGCAAGTAGGACTGTTAAAGGTACAAGCATTTGCATAATGTCCCTGTTCTCCACATCGAAAACATCATATCACTTGTCCCACTTGTCTCCCAAAATATTGGTTCCCTGGGTTATTATGTCCCCCGTTGTTATCATGTGGTCGATTATAAGGTTTAGCAACTTGTTTTCCCTTGTTCCGATAATTCACATGACTAGGCCCTCTTGGGTTAAAATTCCCTCCTCGGCTAGCTCTCTTATTCTTCATATCCTCAACTTCTCTACATTTTTCCACAAGAACTTGGAAACGTTGAATTCCCAAGGGTAAGACAGAGTCTTGAATCTCATACTTTAGCCCGTCTTAGAAACGATGACACACGAATGGTTCATCAATCTCTTCACGGAAAAATCTGAAATGCCTTGATAGTGATTTAAACTTAGCCGCATATTCGCCCACGGTCATGTTCCCCTTATGCAGTTTCAGGAAATCATCACCCAGTTTAGTCCTGGTACTCATCAGAAAGTATTTGTCTAAAAACTTCCTTTTGAATGATTCCCAGACCACCTCCTCGTGAGCTGCTCTCATCAACAATCTTGTACTCCTCCACCAGTACTCAGCATCCCCTAACAGCATAGAAGTGGCATAATTGACCTTCACTCCTGCCTGACAGTTAATCATTTCAAAGAACTTCTCCACTTCTTGTATCCATTGATCGGCTTTCTCTGAATTGTCATCCCCCTTAAACTTGGGAGGATTGTAACGACGGAAGTCTTCTAATCCTCTTGACTCTGCAGCACGGATCTCTCTTCCCCTCTTTTCAAGATCACGTTGAGTCTTGGCAGCAGTCTGTGCAACAACAGAAGCAGCCATGTTATTCATAGCCTCCGCCATTCGATCGTCCCTATTAGCATTGGCTCTTGGAACGTCATCCCTTCTTGGCGGCATGGTTTTCCTATAAAACCATCATCAAGAAGAGTCTTAACACTACTTCAATTAATTCCAAGACTAGCTTCCGAACATATCAACACATAATAATTATTGCGGACCTGACAACTCAACCCACCTAAACCGACGCATGATCAGATAACAACTCCCAACATACAGGTTGACCTACAACAAGTTTCATTCACTCAAAATCATACATAAATGAGTTTAAATTCATTTTCCACGAAACATTCATCAATATAACCAAAACCTAACTCTAAGATTTTACCCATAAAGCCTTAGATTCATTTTCCCCCAAATCAACACTTCAACCCTAACAAATTCCTTTCAACACAACCACAGATAAGTCCCTAAATGCAAACTAAAAGTTTGGAAGGAGCCCTTACCTTCACGTTAGCTCTAACGTGCGATTACAGTACCGCGAGTAAATCCGGTAAAATCTCCGCTCGCAACGCCGGTTCCAAAGTTGGTTCCCTAGCACCGTAGCATGGTAGTGAGCAACTTTCCCTTCTATCCCTTCGCAAAACGAAGCTTAGATCTAGATTAAAAGGTGAGGTTTGTGTTTGACGGTTTTGAGATCCCTAACTCCGTTTTTGAATCCGAGAAGGAGGAAGGAGTTGGGAACTTGATCTTTCTCACCCACTAGCCTTGGGTTTCAATTCTCGAACTTAAAGGAAGCAAAGGAAACGAAAAATGGAGGAAGGAGGGAGATGGGTTCACGCGACAGAGGAAGAAGATGAATTTAGATTTCTTTCTTTCCTTCCCTTTTTCTTTCTTTTTCCTTCCTTTCTATTTCTTTCTTTCTATTTCCTTTTCTTTCTTCTTTTCATTCCTTTTTCCTTTCCCTCCAAACATATATCCATTATATATATTAATTATTAATTAACAAATATCTCAAAATATCTAGATATTTATTAAAAATTACCATTTCACCCATAACACATTTAAATTCTTCGTAAAAGATTCACTGCAGTTAATTAATTTATTCATCGACGAATAATTCTAATCGGCATCAAAATATCTTTTTGATCATATAAACTCCAAAATATTAATAACTTTGGCTAAAAGCCTCCGAGCCAATATCCAACAACTATACCAAAATACATAAAGTATACTTTAAAATTATGGGTCTTACAGTTAAAAACCCTAAATGGACTAGAATAAGCCTATGGAGGACAAATATGAACTACATGTTAATCCCATGACACAAATCCACCTACTTGTTGCCGAAGATTGACTTAAATGTGACTTAAATGTGACACAAATCCCATGACTAGAATAAGCCTATGGAGGACAAATATGAACTACATGTTAATCCCATGACACAAATATGACTTAAATGTTAATCCAATGACACAAACACACGTATTGGAAGCACAAGATTGGTTAAAAACCCTAATTGAACTTGAATAAGCCTAGGAAGGACGAAAATGTCGTAAATGTTAATCCAATGTCACAAATGAACTTGTTGGATACACCAGATTGGTTAAAAACACTAAATGGACTAGAATAAGATTAGCGAGGACGAAAATGACCTAAATGTTAATCCAATGACACAAACACATTGTTGGTGTAATGACCTCTATCCTTAGGAAGTTGTATACAATATTATTAACTAGATTTTCTAATTCCTTCCTAAGTGATGAACGTAATATTAAAACCAACTTGTTTAATATTAATTCCAATTTAACAGTAATAGATTCAAAAATTTATTCAAAACTGAGATTCAAGAACACATGTATTATCAAGATAAAGAGTATAGAGATAGAGAAGTGTGCACCATGGATTTTTATACTGGTTCGACTATCAATTCGATAGTCTACATCCAGTCCTAAAATCACTTACCGATTCCAACATTTACTAGAAATGATTTGAGTATGTTTACAGACTTTCCAGCACTTCAATGCCTATACATCTAACTCAACATCAACCTACAACAACAACCAATCTTTCCTTAAGAACTAATCACCAAGCTCTAGCAAGATCAGATTGAGATCTCTTTTAGATGATCACACACACTATAATAGATGACCACCAGTTTTACAATACTGGATTTCCACACACTTTCTTTTACAAAGATGATTCTTTCAAAAAGACTAAAATACTTGATTCAATCACAATGAATTCTCACACTAAGTATTTGCCAATGATGTTTGTGAGTTATAATAGTTTTTCTCAAAGTGTATGTTTCGAAAAGTCAATGAGATTCTTTCAGTTCTTTCTATGTATTTCTATAATTTTAAAATTGTGATTGATTCAGTTTATATAGTTTCTGAAAAAACTTCAAACAAATCGATTTCACAATTGATTTTATTAATGCGTATTACCTAGCTCAATCGATTTCCTAATCGATTTCGCGTTTCTTGTTTTTCTTGAAATTCTTGAAATAGATGAACTAATCGATTTGCTAATCGATGTTTTTAATGCATATATCAGAAACTGATACTAAGTTTACATCATAGTCGATTGAATAATTGATTATACTTGTTTTGTTCAAAATGTGAGATCAAACAATCGATTACTCAGTCGATTCACTTTTACTAACATAATCGATTTGGCAATGGGCTAATTTCTCCCTGTATCTCAGACACTCAATCAAATCGATTTGCCAATCGACTAATTTCTCCCTGTAACTTAGACACTTAATCTAATCGATTTGCCAATCAACTGATTTGTCCCTGTAACTCCGATAATTAATTACACTCGATGTGCCAATCGATTATGCAGTATGTTTTTGATAAATGATGAACTAATTCATTTATGCAATCGATTATCCAATCGATTTCTTTTAATCATAGAACACATGTATGATAAACCCATTTAAGTAATCGATTTGCTAATCGATTAAATCAGTGAAAACTTTGTTCTGTGAATCAGAAAATCGTTTAACCAATTGATTAGTAGAAAGCTTGTAACTTAAGAAAAGTATATCAATCGATTGTCCAATCGATTTCCTTTAATCATAGAACACAGGTCTGATAAAAATATTCAACTAATCGATTTTCTAATCGATTAACTTAGTGAAAACTTGGTTCTATGACTCAGAAAATCGATTAACCAATTGATTGATTAACATACTTATTTTATGATTTTAGTTTTAATTGGCAAATATTAGATGTTGATTGCGTTTCAGCAAGTGTACTGAATCGTAGCAAGTAATAATAAAATGGTAGTACCGAGTGTCGAACTCAAGGATTACGTTTTACTTTTGAATTATATTTAGTTATTAAAATTGAGCAAAAGGTTCCCAAGTTGATTGAAATAATATTTAAAATTGACAGTAGTAGTAAAGTTGATCTTTTATAAATTGAGAAAAATGTCAGGGATGAGTTTAAATTCGAATCCAACCTTGGTGTCTAATTTGATCCTAGTTATTGAATTCTTTTATTGAATTATTACCGAATTATCTTTATTATTCTTGCCCTAATGTCTTAGTGACAAAACCTTTAATTCCAAAGTAACCCCTAATTCCTTAGTAGATTTAAGATTAGAATTAAGCATTACCGTATAGAAATTCTCTTGTAAATTATTGTTGTGCAACTAATTTAATTGGTTTCATGACCTGCACCTATGTCTAGACTACAAATTCATGAATTTCTCATCTCAAGCATTCGTAAAGTCCACTTCCGTTTCAAAATACAAATCGTAGAACATTTTAATGTTGATCAAGCAATAAAAGCATTAAGCACAGAGATGAGAAAAAATAATTCAGTAAACTCAATCATATAACTAGAAATCAAATCATAAAAAATAAGGGTTTCATCTTGTTACACTCATCCCTAACAAATAGGGTTTAGTTACTCATGACAGAAATAAAAGAGATAAAGATTAGAGAAGAATTACAAGAAGGATTCATGAATGATTCTTGATAAAACTACTCCAATGATGTTAGAAACGGCCGTCTTTGAGTTTCTATGCTAGGGCACAAGTCTCCCAACTTCCCAAATGAAAAAGATCCCTAAAACAGTAAAAATATTGCGTTTATATGGTTGCTGGTGCGGGTCGCGCGCCTAGGCGCTGTAACACCCCGTTTTTCAAAGCGAGGGTATTTTTTTTTTTTAAAGAGATTAAAATAAAACAGAGAAATAGATAAAGAAATGCCTTTGGATAAATAACTGAGTCATTATAATTTACAAGCAGCGGAAAAGTTTCTCCAATTATAAATCCGAAACATTTACACAACTATAAATGGTGCATGGAAACCCATTCAAGTAAAAAGTCAAACTGACAATATTAGTATAAGTACAATTTTCCAAACTAAAAATACTCTAATCCAAAAAGAAGGACACCTAGTCCCTATACATCATCCTAATCTGATCATCCTACCAAAAAGCTATACACCCTGAGTATCTCCACGCGCCCCGTGAGATCCTCCTAACGTAACTGCAGTCACGCGTTCCCATCTCCATTCCCGTCCGTAGGGTACGAACCGGTAGGACCGTCCTGACTCTCATCTGAGGGCAAAGCCCAGATTTCCACAATAATTGTAAAGGGTCACCAACCAAAAAAAATCACACTTAACACATAGCAATTAAGATTTTAAATGCTCAAAATATCTTTTCAACTAGGCATGCACCTTAACAGGATTTCCAATATGCTAAAAGTTCATACAATACTTTGCCAATTAAAATGAAAGTAAAATGAGGTTCTCAATCTCCTAATTAATACATAACAAGTCAAGACATGGATAAGTTAATGAGTGATCAATCATCTACCTCAAACTGAGGATTTTTACTGAGCCAATCGATTGGGAAATCGATTTGGGTAAAGGTTTTTAATGAAAACAGATTCCTGGGCTAAATCAATCGATTTGGCAATCAATTGAGTGGGTACTGAGCCACCAGGTTTTAAGCCAATCGATTCCCAAATCGATTTGGTCGAAAATGGATGAGTCCCTGACTTAGGCCCAATCGATTGGGAAATCGATTTCGTAAAGGATTTTCGAAAACTGATTACAAAATCGATTGGCTAATCGATTTTGTCCATTTGGCCAAGTCCCTGACTTCCATCCAATCGATTGGGAAATCGATTTCCCTGATCATTTTTCCAAAAATTCATGAATTAACCCAAGTCATTCCTAATCAAGTTCACAACCTAACACTAAGCAATTCCTACGCGATTACCACGGCAATTGGGATCTCGATAACCATCTTACTTACACACAATAATCAACACATAACACTTAGCATTTTCAACGCAATTACCACTATAAATCACAATTCAAATAACTCAATCATACACTCAAATCAAATATGACTCGCGTGCCAAGCACCCTAATGCAATGCGTATATGCCAAAAATGCATGGACTCGGAATTCCAAACCAAAACCCTCCTCGAAGGGCCGTAAATCATAATTGTACCGCCTATCGCAGGGCCAAAGTACCAATTACCGAGGTGCCACCTATCACGGGTCTGCACGATTTACTAAAAAAATGTAAACCATAAACATACTGCCTATCACGGGCCCGTATCGTTTACCAAGGTGCCACCTATCACGGGTCTGCACGGTTTACTAAAATAACGTAAATTGTAAATGTACCGCCTATCACATGCCCAAAGTACTATTTACCAAGGTGCCACCTATCACGGGTCTGCACAATTTACAAAAAAAAACCGAAAACCATAAACGTACTGCCTATCACGGGCCGTATCGTTTATCAAGGTGCCACCTATCACGGGTCTGCACGGATTTCAAAAACGTAAATCATAAATGTACCGCCTATCACAGGCCAAAGTACTATTTATCAAGGTGCCACCTATCACGGGTCTGCACGATTTACAAAAAGGATGAAAATGCATGAACATATACCGACTCCATTCACAACAGACGTTAAGCAAATGCAGATATTAAAAGATCCCCATTTTTAATACCCATTTAACTTAAACGACTTTCGCAACAAACATTAAGTAACTAAGACATTAAGAGATTCCCCCATTCTTAACGCCCAGTTAACTTAAACGATTTTCAAAACAACATTAAATAAATAAGACATTAAGAGATTCCCCATTCTTAATACTGATTTTATCTTAATGATTTTCAAAACGAATGTTAAGCAAACAGACATATTGAGAGATTCCCCATTCTTAATATACTTTTGACTTAAACGATTTTCACACAAGATATATTCAGTAAACGAGTAATTAAGAGATTCCCCATTCTTAATACTCATTTGCCGGAACGATTTTCAAAAACGATCGTTAAGTAACTCGGAATCGTTTATCAAGGTGCCACCTATCACGGGTCTGACGTAAATCATAAATGTACCGCCTATCACAGGCCAAAGTACATTATCAAGGTGCCACCTATCACGGGTCTGCACGATTAACAAAAAGGATGAAAATGCTTGAACATATACCGACTCCTCACAACAGACGTTAAGCAAATGTAGATATTAAAAGATTCCCCATTCTCAACGCCCAGTTAACTTAAACCATTTCCTCAAATGCACATTAAGTAAACCGAGGTATTAAAAGATTCCCCATTTTTAATACTCGTTTAACTCTAATGGTTTTCAAATTCCACGGAAACAAACTCAAACATAGTCTCACATTCAAACCATAATTCACAACAACCACACCAATTAACAAACATCAAGTATGGGACACGCCAAATACAACGAACACAAATCAAAGCAAACATACCACCCCAGATACATCAAATTTCATTTTTCATAATCATACACAATGACATTCAAATTCATTTACCACGAAACATTCTCATCATTATAAACAAAACCTAACTCTAAGGTTTTACCCATAACGCACTAGTTTTCGTTTTTCCCCAAATCGATACATTTAACCCTAACAAATTCCTTCCCACAAAACCACAGATAAGTCCCTATGCAAACTAGAAGTTTGGGAAGGAGCCCTTACCTCAACGTTAGCTTTAACGTGCGTTTCCGGTACCGCGAGTAATTCCGGTAAAAATCTCCGCTCGCAACGTCGCTTCCAAATTAGTTCACTAGCACCGTAGCGTGGTGGTGAGCGCTTTCCCTTCTATCTCTTCGAGAAATGAGGTTTGGATCTAGAAGAAACGGAGGGTTTGTGTTTGGATCTCAAAAACCGTTTTTCTTCATTTTCGAATCAAAGAGGAAGAGTGGAGTTGCGAAAACCTTGATCTAACTCTCCCCTAACCCTTGGGTTTACTAGTTTTGAAGAAAAGGGAAGCGACGAAAATGAAAATGGGAGAAAGGAGGGAAATGCTTCGCGGGTAAACAGAGGAAGAAGACGATGGAATCTGTTTCTTTCCTTTTTCCTTTCCTCTATTCTCTTTCCTTTCTATTTCCTTTCCTTTCTTTTCTATTTCCTTTTCCTTTCCCCTCAATCAAACATATATATAAAACATAAATATAACTTAACAATATCTCAAAATACCTAGCCTATTTGTAAAATTACCGTTCACCCGAAACGCATTAAATTATCTGTAAAGGATTCACCGCAGTTAATTTCAATTTATTTATCGACGAGAACTTTAATTGGAATCAAAATATCTTTTTTGATTATAAAACTCCCAAAATATAATTAACTTTGGCTTAAAAGCCTCCGAGCCAAAATCTGCAAAATACACCAAAATACATAAATGGTACTATTAAAAATTATGGTCTTACAGCCGCGGAAAAACGCGCTCCAGCGCGTTTGGGCAGTAGCAGATGCTGGAAAAAGCGCTTGGCTTGCGCTTGGGCCGCGTATCGACAGTGGCGAATGCTGGGAAAAAGCGCTTGGCTTGCGCTTGGGCGCGCTCTCCCGCGCTCAGCATCTGTTGTCCGGCGTATATTGCATTTTTCTCCTCTTTCGAGTCTGAATTTGGTTCCGGTGTCTTCATGAAAGTTGTAGCTATGGGCCTTAGCTTTCATTTCCACTTGGGGTGACTCCGATTGAACATCTACAAATCCAGATATGGCTGAAATACTCTACATATGTCATCTTGATTTCTCACCAAAATTCAGCACTGCACTAAAACAAAACGCAATGTACAATTACGACAACGAAGAAAAACGGTTTTTGAGATCCAAACACAAACCCCTCCGTTTCTCCTAGATCCAAACCTCATTTCTCGAAGAGATAGAAGGGAAAGTTGCTCACCACCACGCTACGGTACTAGTGAAGCTAATTTGGGAGCGGCGTTGCGAGCGGGGATTTTACCGGATTACTCGCGGTACCGGAAACGCACGTTAAAGCTAACGTTGAGGTAAGGGCTCCTTCCAAACTTCTAGTTTGCATTAGGGACTTATCTGTGGTTGTGTGGGAAGGAATTTGTTAGGGTTAAATGTATCGATTTGGGGAAAAACGGAACTAGGGCGTTATGGGTAAAACCTTAGAGTTAGGTTTTGTTTATATTGATGAATGTTTCGTGGTAAATGAATTTGAAGTCATTGTGTATGATTATGAGTAAATGAAATCTGATGTATCTGGTGTTATGTTGTTTTGATTTGTGTTCGTTGTTTTTGGCATGTCCATACTTGATGTTTGTTAATTGGTGTGGTTGTTGTGAATTATGGTTTGAATGTGAGAGTACGTTTGAGTTGTTTCCGTGGAATTTGAAAACCATTAGAGATAAACGAGTATTAAAAATGGGAATCTTTTAATACCTCGGTTTACTTAATGTGCATTTGAGGAAAAGGTTTAAGTTAACTGGGCGTTGAGAATGGGGAATCTCTTAATGTCCCGGTTACTTAACGATCGTTTTGGAAATCGTTCCCGGTAAATGAGTGTTAAGAATGGGGAATCTCTTAATGACTCGTTTACTGAATGTTTTGTGTGAAAAATCGTTTAAGTCAAAAGTATATTGAGAATGGGGAATCTCTTAATATGTCTGTTTCTTAACATTTCGTTTTGAAAATTATTAAGTTAAACCAGTATTAAGAATGGGAATCTCTTAATGACTTGGTTACTTAATGTTTGTGGTGAAATTCGTTTAAGTTAAATGGGTATTAAAAATGGGGAATCTTTTAATATCTGCATTTGCTTAACGTCTGTTGTGAATGGAGTCGGTATATGTTCATGCATTTTCATCCTTTTTTGTAAATCGTGCAGACCCGTGATAGGTGGCACCTTGATAAATAGTACTTTGGCCTGTGATAGGCGGTACATTTATGATTTACGTTTTTGAAAACTGTGCAGACCCGTGATAAGTGGCACCTCGTAAACGATACGGCCCGTGATAGGCAGTACGTTTATGGTTTTCGGTTTTTTTGTAAATTGTGCAGACCCGTGATAGGTGGCACCTTGGTAAATAGTAACTTTGGCCTGTGATAGGCGTTACATTTACAATTTACGTTATTTTAGTAAACCGTGCTGACCCGTGATAGGTGGCACCTTGGTAAAACGATACGGGCCCGTGATAGGCAGTACGTTATGGTTTACGCTTTTTAGTAAATCGTGCAGACCCTGGATAGGTGGCACCTTGGTAATCGGTACTTTGGCCTGCGATAGCGGTACGATTATGATTACGCCCTTCAAGGAGGGTTTTTGATTTGGAATTCCGAGTCCATGCATTTTGGCATATACGCATGCATTAGGGTGCTTGGCACGAGAGTCGTATTTGATTTGAGTTTTTATGATTGAGTGATTTGAATTTGAGTCGCTGTGGTAATTGCGTTGAAAATGCTAAGTGTTATGTGTTGATTATTGTGGTTAAGTACGATGGTTATCGAGATCCCAATTATCGTGGTAATCGCATAGGAATTGCAAGTGTTAGGTTGTGAACTTGATTAGGAATGACTTGAGTTAATTCATGAATTTTTGGAAAAAATGATGAGGGGAAATCGATTTCCCAATCGATTGGATGAGTTGCAGGAATTGTTTTCAAAATCTTTTAAGAAATCGACTTGGAAATCGATTGGCAAGGAGAGGCAGGGACTCAGCAAAACTGCCCAAATCGATTTGGAAATCGATTGGCAACACAGGGACTCATCAGAACTGACAAAATCGACTTAGAAATCGATTTGGTCATGCAGAAAATTCAGCAGAACTGACCAAATCGATTTGGCAATCGATTGGCTCAGCAAAAGTCCTTATTTTGAGTTAGATAATCGATGCTCAATGATTTATCAATGCTTGGTCAGTTATGTATTACTTGATGGTTTGAGAATTCATTTTGAGTTCATTGTTAATTGGCAAGCATTGTATGAACTTTTAGCATATGAAAATCCTTTTTAAGGTGCATGCTTAGTTGAAAGGTATTTGTGCATTTAAACTTAAAATGTTATGTGTTATCTGTTAATTTCGGTGGTGACCCTTTACAATTATTGTGGAAATCTAGGCTTTGCCCTCAGATGAGAGTCAGGAAGTCATACCGGTTCTACCCTACGGAGGAATGCAAGATGGAAACTTTGACTGCATCACGTTAGAAGGATCTCACGGGGCGCGTGGAGATACGTCGGGTGTATAGCTTTTTGATAGGATGATCAGATTAGGATGGATGTATGGAACTAGAGGTCCTTCTTTTTGGATTGGGAGCTATTGTTTAGTTTGGGCGAAAACTGTTAAATATTTATTTGCCAGTACGACTATCCTTACTGTAATAGTTCCAAGTACTCATTATGGGTGTAAATGTTTGTGGATTTATAATTGGAGAACTTTCCGCTGCTTGTAAATTTTAATGACTCAGTTATTATCCAAAGGCATTTCTTATCTATTTCTCTGTTTTATTTTAATTCCCTTTTAAAAAAAAAAATATA
>PGWS01038762.1:0-33095 GCA_002896235.1 Cicer reticulatum
CACAAACCCCTTCGTTTCTCCTAGATCCAAACCTCATTTCTCGATAGAGATAGAAGGCGAAAGTTGCTCACCACCACGCATACGGTACTCAGAGAACTAATTTGGCGAGCGCCGTTGCGAGCGGGGATTTTACGGAATTACTCGCGGTACCGAAAAACGCACGTTAAAGCTAACGTTGAGGTAAGGGCTCCTTCCAAACTTCTAGTTTGCATTATGGAACTTATTTGTGGTTGTGTGGGAAGCAATTTGTTAGGGTTAAATGTAATCGATTTGGGGAAAAACGGAACTAGTGCGTTATGGTAAAACCTTAGAGTTAGGTTTTGTTTATATTGATGAATGTTTGTGGTAAATGAATTTGAAGTCATTGTGTATGATTATGAGTAAATGAAATCTGATGTATCTGGGTGTTATGTTGCTTTGATTTGTGTTCGTTGTTTTTGGCATGTCCATACTTGATGTTTGTTAATTGGTGTGGTTGTTGTGAATTATGGTTTGAATGTGAGAGTACGTTTGAGTTGTTTCCGTGGAATTTGAAAACCATTAGAGATAAACGAGTATTAAAATGGGGGAATCTTTTAATACCTCGGTTTACTTAATGTGCATTTGAGGAAAAGGTTTAAGTTAACTAGGCGTTGAGAATAGGGAATCTCTTAATGTCCCGGTTACTTAACGATCGTTTTTGGAAATCGTTCCGGTAAATGAGTGTTAAGAATGGGGAATCTCTTAATGACTCGTTTACTGAATGTTTTGTGGTGAAATCGATTAAGTCAAAAGTATATTGAGAATGGGGAATCTCTTAATATGTCTGTTTGCTTAACATTTCGTTTTGAAAATTATTAAGTTAAATCAGTATTAAGAATGGGGAATCTCTTAATGACTTGGTTACTTAATGTTTGTGGTGAAAGTCGTTTAAGTTAAATGGGTATTAAAAATGGGGAATCTTTTAATATCTGCATTTGCTTAACGTCTGTTGTGAATGGAGTCAGTATATGTTCATGCATTTTCATCCTTTTTGTAAATCGTGCAGACCCGTGATAGGTGGCACCTTGATAAATAGTACTTTGGCCTGTGATAAGCGGTACATTTATGATTTACGTTTTTTGAAAACCGTGCAGACCCGTGATAGTGGCACCTCGATAAACGATACGGGCCCGTGATAGGCAGTACGTTTATGGTTTTCGGTTTTTTTGTAAATTGTGCAGACCCGTGATAGGTGGCACCTTGGTAAATAGTACTTTGGCCTGTGATAGGCGGTACATTTACAATTTACGTTATTTTTAGTAAATCGTGCAGACCCGTGATAGGTGGCACCTTGGTAAACGATACGGGCCCGTGATAGGCAGTACGTTTTATGGTTTACGCTTTTTAGTAAATCGTGCAGACCCGTGATAGGTGGCACCTTGGTAATCGGTACTTTGGCCTGCGATAGGCGGTACGATTATGATTTACGGCCCTTCGAGGAGGGCTTTGGTTTGGAATTCCGAGTCCATGCATTTTGGCATATACGCATTGCATTAGGGTGCTTGGCACGCGAGTCGTATTTGATTTGAGTTTTTATGATTGAGTGATTTGAATTTGAGTCGCTGTGGTAATTGCGTTGAAAATGCTAAGTGTTATGTGTTTGATTATTGTGGTTAAGTACGATGGTTATCGAGATCCCAATTGTCGTGGTAATCGCATAGGAATTGCTAAGTGTTAGGTTGTGAACTTGATTAGGAATGACTTGAGTTAATTCATGAATTTTTGGAAAAATGATGAGGGGAAATCGATTTCCCAATCGATTGGATGAGTTGCAGGAAGTTCGCTATTTTTAACCTAATCGATTTGCCAATCAATTGTATAAATATATCTTTCAAAATCTTTTAAGAAATCGACTTGGAAATCGATTGGCAGAGAGGCAGGACTCAGCAAAACTGCCCAAATCGATTTGGAAATCGATTTGGCAACACAGGGACTCATCAGAACTGACAAAAATCGACTTAGAAATCGATTTGGTCATGCAGAAATTTCAGCAGAACTGACCAAATCGATTTGGCAATCGATTGGCCCAGCAAAAGTCCTTATTTTGAGTTAGATAATCGATTGCTCAAGTGATTTATCAATGCTTTGGTCAGTTATGTATTACTTGATGGTTTGAGAACTTCATTTTGAGTTCATTGTTAATTGGCAAGCATTGTATGAACTTTTAGCATATGGAAAATCCTTTTAAGGTGCATGCTTAGTTGAAAGGTTATTTTGTGCATTTAAAACTTAAATGTTATGTGTTATCTGTTAATTTCGGTTGGTGACCCTTTACAATTATTGTGGAAATCTGGGCTTTGCCCTCAGATGAGAGTCAGGATGGTCATACCGGTTCGTACCCTACGGACGGGAATGGAGATGGGAACGTTTGACTGCAGTCACGTTAGGAGGATCTCACGGGGCGCGTGGAGATACTCAGGGTGTATAGCTTTTTGGTAGGATGATCAGATTAGGATGTTGTATAGGAACTAGGTGTCCTTCTTTTTGGATTGGAGTATTTTTAGTTTGGGAAAACTGTATTTATACTATTATTGCCAGTACGACTTCCTATGTGAATGGGTTCCATGTACCATTTATGGTTGTGTAAATGTTTTGGATTTATAATTGGAGAAACTTTTCCGCTGCTTGTAAATTTTAATGACTCAGTTATTTATCCAAAGGCATTTCTTTATCTATTTCCCTGTTTTAGTTTAATTCCCTTTTAAAAAAAAAAAAATATACCATCGCTTTGAAAAACGGGGTGTTACAAGTTAAGTAAAAAGGTCAATCGAAAGCTAAACGGAGGAATTATATGTTCCTTCCTTTACTTAACTACCTCTAGACTTGATATTCTGTAAAGTGTGTGTCATATTTCAATCTGACCTCTAGACCTGATATTCTGTCTAAAATGCACTACTAACATTGGTATGTGTTATAAGTCATCCTCTTAATACATGTAGGAGGTATTTGTGATGCTGACTATGCTAGAGATAAGCTAGAAAACACGAGCACCAGTGGAAATTGTACATTCCTTGGTGAAAATTTGATCTTCTGGTCAAGCAAAAGACAAGACACTATTGCTCTATCTACAACAGAACAAAATATATATCAGTAGCTAGTTGCAACACTCAACTGTTATGGATGAAACATCAACTACAAAATTTATGAGAGTAACATTCCTATCTTCTATGATAACACTTAAGCCATATGTTTAACCAAAAACTTTATTTTACATTCTAGTGCAAAACATATAGAGATTAAACATCACTTTACAAGGGATTATGTCCATAAAAGTATTTTAGACATTAATTTATCGATATTGATCCTTTGTGGGATGATATTTTCACAACACCCTATGATGAGGATAGATTCAGTCTTATAATGAAACATATAAAGATTATGTTTATCAAAGAATTATGTTTATCAAAGAATTATGTTTAAACCCTCCATATGTCTTGCCTCTGGTAAGACATCATGAATGGTTAAAAAATATGTTTGCTTTGCCTCTAATGACATTGAACTTATTTGTGCCTCTGGTTAATCTAAATTCAATTAATCTTGAATATGAAGAGTTGTTATTTTCGTAACATGTGACACTTTGACAGGTGTCTCACGTGTGCATCTAGTTTTATTTATTTATTTAAGAACTCCACCATTTTGGCTCTTAAACCTTTTTATTACTCACAATCACTCACAACTCTCACACTTTCTTTCTTTGGAAATCGTTTAACTTCTCGCTTTTCCTAAATCTCTCCTGCTTTAGTGGAGTCAAGTTCTTCCTCAATTCCCCCAACTGCAAATGTCTCCTACGTTCCAACGCTTTTAGAATTTTTAGATTCCAACCTGGACTGGAGATTCTTCACAAATTGAAGGTTGATTTTGTAAACCTAGATGAGAACGATTTCAACTTCACTGATGATTTGGTAGAGGTCGGGTAGTTTGGCTACTTTAACCTAGGACAAGAGGTTGATGGTGTTGGAAAACACAAGAAAGGGGGAGTTCAAATTGTGTTCGTCGTTTTCATACTATTTTGGATTTTCCTTTATCCTTTATCACAACATACAACTTACTACTGAAAGAAATTTAGAAGTGATGTAATACCTCTATTTTGTTCGGACAATAAAAGATAATTTAAATAAAAAAATGTTTGTATAAAAATTGTAAATTTGTAACAGTTTCATACATTCCATTTAACATTAAAAATATACAAAAAAACAAAACAAAACAAAAAAAACAAATCAAAAACAATAAGTGTCGCGTCCGGTTTGTCCGCGAAAAAAAAAAAAAGAGTCGCCACCAATTTTATTTTTATTAAAGGAAAAATTGGATAAAACTTAAAATAATATTTTTGAATCAAAAATTTGATTCGGGAGTCGGTTACGAGTAGGGAAGTATTATCGCCCTACAACGTCCGTTAAAACGGTTACCCTATAATTAATTATATATTTATTTATCTATTTATTTATTTATTTATTTTTACCGCCAAAAAGAATAATAAAAAAATTAAATTATTTACATTTATGAAAGAAAAAAAATATTTGTTTTTATTAATTTGGTTTGACAAGGGGAAGACCTTGCTCCTACGTATCCCCAGGTGATAATAGGGAAAATCAAAAACACACGTAGTTCTTGGGTAGAAAATATTTATGTGTTGACCGATTTTTATTATTATTTTTATTTATATATGTATCAAAAAATAAAATAATGATGATAAACGATAATAATGGATGATAATAATATAATAATATTTATTCATGGATTATATCTTCTATATTTGTTTTAAAGTAAAGAAAAAAAATTAATTCTTCTTTTAAATAAATAACGTAATGTGGCGGTATGTGAACGAGACAGATGGACACGACGGTGAAATAATCTGTTAAATTTATTTGCTCGTACGTTGTCGGATATGTCGCGACACAAAGGCCACCACGATTGAGAGTGAGTAATATGGTGCGGCGAGCGATGATGAATTTCATCCGGCGGCCGCGACCATTAATTCTAATCCTAAGGGTGAAAACATTTATCTGTTGTTATGATTTTTTTTAGTTGATAAATACGTATTATGAATATTATATTACAATATGGTGAAATTTTATTTTCTCGGCCTATAAACATCAATTAGTTATATTTTTATTATTATTTTTTGTGTTGCAAAGAAAACAATTTTAGGATTAAACGATTCTTTAAAAAAATAAAAGCTTTACACATGAGTTTACTTTTTACAAACAGAAAAAAAAATAGAAAGCGAAATAAAATATATTAAAAAAAAAGATGCAAAAACAAAACAAAAGACTAATAAGCAGAAATTAGAGAGGAAAAAAAATATATAAGAAAAATGATACCTTACTCCTGAATTGTTGTTTTGCTAGACTGATTGTTTCAAGACCAGATTTTTCCTTCTCTTTTTGCCAACCAGATTGTTTCAAGACCAGATTTCAAAAGAAAAAAGAATAATTGTAAATTGATTACCATTAATCTATTTTTGTTGGTTTCTTTTCTTTTAATTGGCCACAATTATATCGATTATTATTGCTATTGATTCATTTCTTCGGTTTTTCTTTTCTATTCAATTGATCACCATTATTCTGATTTTTATGACCATCAATCAATTTATTTTCGGTTTTTTATTTATTTATTTTGATCATCATTGCATCGATTTTTTATGACCATCAATTCATTTCTTTTCCATTTACTTTATTTTTATTTCTTATTATTATTTTTAGAAAATAGTCTGAACAAGAATTAGAGGCAAACAAGAACCGAAAACACTTGTGATTGTTAAAAGCTTATATCCCTAATTATTTATTTTTATTTTTATATTTCTTCACATATAATTATATATATTATTATTATTATTATCATTATTTCCTTTTTAATAAAAAGTAAAAATCGGACAAAATTAGGTGTCAACAGCTGCCCCTCTTTACTTAGAATTTACTTGAGAATCAAAGTAAAATAAGTAAAGATAACAAATTCTAATTTTGTCCGAAAAATAATTTTTAGAAGAATTCGTTACATTTTCCCGACTTCAAGATCCGAGTCATTTTCTCGGCTTCGGGTGCGAGTCGTTTTCCCAGCTTCAACATGTGGGTCGTTTTCTCGGCTTCTAGGTGCGAGTCGTTTTCCCGGCTTCAACATGCGGATCGTTTTCTCGGGTTCGGGTGCGAGTCGTTTTCCCGGCTTCAACATGCAGGTCGTTTTCTCGGCTTTTGGGTGAGAGTCGTTTTCCCGGCTTCAACATGCAGGTCGTTTTCTCGGCTTCGGGTGCGAGTCGTTTTCCCGACTTCAACATGCGGGTCGTTTTCTCGGCTTCGGGTGCGAGTCGTTTTCCCGGCTTCAACATGCGGGTCGTTTTCTCGGCTTCTGGGTGCGAGTCGTTTTCTCGGCTTCAACATGCGGGTCGTTTTCTCGGCTTCTGGGTGCGAGTCGTTTCCCGGCTTCAACATGCGGGTCGTTTTCTCGGCTTCGGGTGCGAGTCGTTTTCCCGGCTTCAACATGCGGGTCGTTTTCTCGGCTTCTGGTTGCGAGTCGTTTTCCCGGCTTCAACATGCGGGTCGTTTTCTCGACTTTTTGGGTGCGAGTCGTTTTCCGGGCTTCAACATGCGGGTCGTTTTCTCGGCTTCGGGTGTGAGTCGTTTTCTCGGCTTTAACATGCGGGTCGTTTTCTCGGCTTCGGGTGCGAGTCGTTTTCTCGGCTTCAACATGCGGGTCGTTTTCTCGGATTCTGGGTGCGAGTCGTTTTCCCGGCTTGAACATGCGTGTCGTTTTCTCGGCTTCTGGGTGCGAGTCGTTTTCCCGGCTTCAACATGCGGGTCGTTTTCTCGGCTTCGGGTGCAAGTCATTTTCCCGGCTTCAACATGCGGGTCGTTTTCTCGGCTTCTGGGTGCGAGTCGTTTTCCCGGCTTCAACATGCGGGTCGTTTTCTCGGCTTCGGGTGCGAGTCGTTTTCCCGGCTTCAACATGCAGGTCGTTTTCTCGGCTTTAAATTTGCAAAATTTCATGAATGAATGAATGAATGAATGAATGAATGAATGAATGAATGAATGAATGAATGAATGAATGAATGAATGAATGAATGAATGAATGAATGAATGAATGAATGAATGAATGAATGAATGAATGAATGAATGAATGAATGAATGAATGAAATGAATGAATGAATGAATGAATGAATGAATGAATGAATGAATGAATGTCGGTTTTTTATTAATATTTTATTGGACAAGACCATTCAAATCATGAATGAAAGAAAGCACTTATACTTTTTTTTTTTTGAACGTGATATCTTTGATCTCCTTTTTTTTTCTCCTCTTTTATTTTCTTTTTCTTCCATTCTTTCTTTTTTCTTTTTTTCTTTTTTGAAGAAGAATTAATATTGTGATGTGAAGTTGGATCTCATGTTGTTGTCTGCCTTGTACTGTAAACAACCTATACTATATCCGATTTTATTGCAATTCATTGTATCGAGGTATGGAAATATGTTTTACTTTCTAATACATGATAATCATAAGATGCATTCAGGAAAAAGAGTTAAATTATAAAGGTAATAACAGTATATATGATATATTGAAATAAAAAAAAAAAAAAAAGAATATACATAAGATAAAACAAAAGAAATGGGTGGAAGACCCGACTTGGTTGCTAGTAATTCAATGGTAAAAAAAAAAAAGAATATACATAAGATAAAACAAAAGAAATGGGTGAGAGACCCAACTTGGTTACTAATAATTCCAAGGTAGACTGTACTAACTTCTCATGCGATAATCCGATCTATATTGTTCATTTTGTCTTTTCAAGTATATATTCTTTGTTCTTGTTTTTCTTCTTCTCTCAGGTCGCCCTTTTGGGTTTTTAACCTAACAGATATTTTTGTGCACCCTAATTTTTGTCCAGGTTGCCCTTTCAGGTTTTCAACCCAGCGGGGTTTTTATTTTTTCTTTTATTTTTTTTTTTATTTTTTATTTTTTTACCATAGTTTTCGTCTAGGTCGCCCTTTCAGGTTTTCAACCTAGCGGGTATATTTTTTTGTACCCTAATTTTTGCCTAGGTTGCCTTTTCAGGTTTTCAACCTAACGGGTATTTATTATTTAAGCATAATACTTTTTTTACGGCGTCTGAGTTTACATAAAGAGCTAAATCTTTTCCATCCATATTCGTAAGGATCAAAGCTCCACCTGAGAAAACTTTCTTCACGACGTATGGTCCCTCATAGTTAGGAGTCCATTTCCCACGATAATCCTTTTGAATGGGTAAGATTTTTTTCAGCACCAGATCACCTTCTTGGAATTCTCGAGGACGTATTTTTTTCTCAGACGCTTTCTTCAGTCTTTTCTGATATAATTGCCCATGACATAAGGCCGCCAACCTTTTTTCTTCAATCAAATTCAATTGATCAAAACACGTTTGTATCCATTCCGATTCCTCTAGTTTAGCTTCCATTAATACTCTGAGCGAGGGGATTTCTACTTCAATAGGTCGCACAGCCTTCATCCCATATACTAAGGAAAAAGAGGTTGCCCCAGTTGAAGTGCGTACCGAAGTACGATACCCATGTAGTGCAAATGGCAACATCTCATGCCAATCTTTGTATGTTATAACCATTTTCTGAATAATTTTTTTGATGTTTTTATTTGCCGCTTCAACTGCACCATTCATTTTTGGTCTGTACGGGGACGAATTGTGGTGTTGAATTTTAAAGGTGGCACACAATTCATCCATTATTTTGTTATTTAGGTTTGTGGCATTGTCAGTAATGATCTTTGCTTGGTAGACCATAACGACATATTAATTCCCTTTTTATAAATTTGACTACCACATTTTTGGTTACATTGGCGTATGAAGCTGCCTCTACCCACTGGGTAAAGTAATCAATTGCCACCAAGATGAAGAGATGTCCATTTAATGCTTTCGGTTCGATCATTCCGATGACGTCTATGCCCCACATTGAGAATGGTCAGGGCGCTGAAAGGGTGTTCAGGGGTACTGGTGGGGCGTGGATATTATCAGCATATATTTGACATTTATAACATTTCTTTACATAATTATAACAATCTTTTTCTAGGGTGAGCCAATAATATCCGCCCGAAGAATCTTTCTAGACATGGCGTGTCCATTCATATGGATCCCATAAGAGCCATCGTGGATATCTTGTAGAATTTCCTTCGCCTCATTAACATCAACACATCTGAGGAGTACCATATCGTGATTCCTCTTATACAAAATATTTTCGTTCACAAAAAAGCTCGCGGATAACCGTCTCAAAGTTCTTTTCTCATTCTCCGATATTCCGGGAGGATATTCTCTATTTATAAGATAATGTTTGATGTCGTGATACCACGGTTTTCCGTCAGTTTCTTCTTCCATGACATGGCAGTAGGCTGGATAATCTCAACTCTCCATTTTAATTGATGGGATTTCATCATTTCGATTTATTTGGAACATAGATGATAAAGTAGCCAAAGCATCAGCCAATTGATTGTCTTCTCGAGGGACATGGTGAAATGTGATTTTGTCAAATACTAAAGACAATTCTTTTATGTAGGTAAAATAAGGTATTAACTTCTTATCTCGAGTTTCCCATTCTTGGTTAAGCTGATTAATGACTAGGGCTGAATCTCCATATACTTCTAGAACTTTTGCTTTTGATTCCAAAGCCACCAAAACTCCCATGGCGCAAGCTTCATATTCTGCCATATTATTGGTACAATCAAAACACAATCGCGCCGTGATAGGTATGAACTTCTTTTTTGGAGATATTAAAACAACCCCAATCCCATGCCCCATTATGTTTGAGGCCCCGTCGAACAACAAGGTCCATTTTCCATCATCATATTCTTCAGACAAAACCATGATACTTTCGTCTGGGAATTCACATTGCATTGATTTATAATCATCAACAGGTTGATTAGCTAGATAATCTGCCAAGGCACTCCCTTTGATGGCTTTCTGAGTAACATATGTAATATCATATTTTGATAACATCACCTGCCATCGAGCAATTCACCCTGTGAGAGCGGGCTTTTCAAAAATGTACTTGATTGGATCCATTTTGGATATCAAATAAGTTGTATGGCAAAACATGTATTGCCTCAAGCGATGAGCCGCCCAGGCTAAGGCACAACAAGTACGTTCTAACATTGTATATCTTGTTTCAACATCTGTAAATTTTTTACTTAGATAATAAATGGCATGCTCCTTTTTTCCTATTTCATCATGTTGCCCCAGTACGCATCCCATGGCCCCGTCGAGGACTGTAAGATACATAATCAAGGGTCGGCCCAGAACTGGTGAGGCTAGAATTGGAGGATTTTGCAAATACTGTCGGATTTTTTCAAATGCATTTTGACATTCTTGGTTCCACACAACTGTTTGATTTTTCCGTAAAAGTTTAAATATCGGTTCACAAGTAGCAGTTAGTTGTGATATAAATCTTGAAATATAATTTAGTCTCCCAAGAAAACCGCGAACTTCTTTTTCTGTACTCGGGGGAGGCATTTCTGCAATGGCTCGAATCTTATCGGGATCAACCTCTATTCCTCTCTGACTAACCACAATCCCAATACTTTGCCCGATCTCACCCCAAAAGTGCATTTGGAGGGGTTGAGCTTTAGCTTAAACTTTCTAAGTCTTTTGAAGAGTTTCTTTAGATCAATAATATGTTCTTCTTCTGTTTGTGACTTAGCGATCATGTCGTCTACATAAACTTCGACCTCTTTATGTATCATGTCATGGAATAGGGTTACCATAGCTTTTTGGTAGGTCGCTCCAGCGTTCTTCAGACCAAAAAGGCATTACTTTGTAACAAAATGTTCCCCAAGGAGTGATGAAAGTCGTTTTTTCCATATCTTCAGCTGCCATCTTAATTTGATTATACCCAGAGAAACCATCCATAAAAGAGAAGAGTGAATGGCGAGCCGTATTATCAACCAAATATCGATGTGAGGTAACGGGAAATCATCTTTAGGACTAGCTTTATTAAGGTCCCTATAATCGACACACATTCGTACTTTGCCATCCTTTTTTGGCACTGGTACAATATTGGCTATCCATTGGGGATAATTTGCCACAACGAGGAATCCTGCGTCAAATTGTTTTTTGTATTTCTTCCCTGATTTTTAATGAAATATCAGGCTTCATTCGCCTTAATTTCTGTTTCACCAGAGAAGAATTGGGTTTTAAAGGGCAATTTATGCTCCACTATGCTAGTATCCAATCCAGGCATATCCTGATATGACCAGGCAAAAACATCTTTGTATTCATGTAAGAGTTGGATTAGTTTGTGATATACTTCTTTCTTTAAGATGGTGTCGACCTTAATTTCTTTCCTTCCTTCTTCAGTCCCTAGATTAACAATTTCTATCGGTTCCTCAAAGGGCATGATACCCTGGGTTTCCGTTCTACCGCTCTTAACAAATCTAGAGGGGGTTCATAATCTTCTTCATTATCTTTTTCTGTTTGACTAACAAGATGGTTAAGATTATGCAACGAGATCTTAGTACAGTCGTCTGTGAATGAACTATTCCCAAATCTGCAGGATTCAAGGCTAGGATAAGGAGAAAGAAGGAGAAGAAAAAAAAAATAAATAAAAAAATAAAAAAAATGGCGAATGAATATAAACATATGAAAGTGATAAGAAAGAACAATAAGAAAACAAAATGGGAATGCATTTATTGAAATTCAAAGTATTGGAAAAACAACATTGTATCCATCCTAAATATAATGAAACATCTTAAGGTCTTAGTAACAGTAATAATGCTTTTAGAATTACATTGGAATTGCATTAAATATCATAGGTGACTTGACTACTTTCCAATTCCTGATTTCTGCCCCTACACCACACGGGCGAATCCAATTAGCATCCCCATCAAACATGTCATCTTCAGCTGCCGCAATATGGATTTCACTTGTTGGTCTTGCACTTTGGAAACTCTGTCGGATGTCATAGATGGGAATCCTTTCGATTCTTGGCTCTCGATTTTCAATTCGAGCTAGTCTTTTTTCTTTTTTCTCTTTGACCAATCTCCGTTTGTCATCCCTGGTGGGTTTGTAACCTAAACCCCACTTATCTTTATTTTCAGGAAGTTCCACCGGTTCTCTGAGCCCTTCTTCATCCTTCCCCAACCCGTGCCATGGATGGTGTCCTCTGCTCAACATGAACTTAGCCACCATAATAGCAGTGCTGGACATATGTGGTTCTATAGGTGTCGTTTCGACATAAGCGGTGTCCACGATTTCTAGTGTTTGGAAGGCAGTTTCTAGAGCGTCTTTTGTTGTCTCAACGTAAGGTGTGGTGGACAAATTACTCACCAACAAATCTCCTTCTCCTGATACGATTACCAATTGGTCATTTATCATATACTTCAGCTTTTGGTGTAAGGTTGACGACACTACGCCGGCAGAATGGATCCATGGCCTCCCCAATAAGCAACTATAAGCGGGTACAATATCCATCATGGACTGGTAGAGGATTATTCTTCACGCTAGGCTCATTTTCTTTAAAATTCAACCATCCAGCCTTAAGCAAATCGTGCACCTTAAATTTTAAAGCTAAGCAGTTTTCAGTAGAGTGTCCTACAGCCCCAGAGTGGTAATCACACAGGGCATTCGAGTCATATCCTTTTGGGTAGGGTGGTTCTATAGTTTTCCCGGGACATAGTGCAACCATAGAATTGCTAACCAGATGCGGTAATAACTCTGCATAGGTCATAGGGATTGGGTCAAAATGTACGAACTTCCTCCCACGATAGTTTTTCCCCTGACTTTCATATGAATCTTGATTCCCTTGTAAGTGTTGACTTAGAGTACCTGAGATTTGTGAAGTTGCAGCAGCGTAAGGGCGACGCACAAAAGAAGGATTAGCTGGGTTTGACGCCACAAAATGACTTTCTTCCTCCTTTTTCTTATTCACACCTGCGGGCAACTTTTTTGTGTTATTTAATCCGGTATAGCCAGAAGCAATCTTTCCGCTTTTCAATCCCATTTCTACTCTTTCACCTATGATGACGAGATCTGAAAAATTTGATGAAACGCTTCCTATCATTTTGTCATAAAACGGAGGTTGAAGAGTGTTTATGAACATGGTCACCATTTCTTTTTCAGATAAGGGGGGTTCAACCTGGGAAGCTAGTTCTCTCCATCGTTGGGCATATTCCTTGAATGTTTCATTACCTCGTTTTGTCATATTTTGCAGCTGGATTCTATCAAGAGCCATGTCGAGATTATATTTGTAGTGTTTCAAAAAGGCATCCACCAGATCTTTCCAAGAGCTGATATGAGCTCGCTCAAGGTGCATATACCAACTCAGGGAAGCTCCTGTCAAACTGTCTTGAAAGAAGTGGATTAGCAGTTTTTTCGTCATGGGCGCAAAAACCCATTTTTCGACAATACATAATAAGATGGTTCTTGGGGCATGTAGTTCCCTTGTATTTGTCGAATTCAGGCAATTTGAATTTCGGAGGTATTATAACATCAGAAACAAGGCATAGGTCTGAAGCATCAAATCCATAATTGTTTCCCCTTCGACAACTCTCAAGCGTTCTTCCAAGGCTTGCCATTTTTCTTGGGATTGATTGCTCTCGAGCGGTCGAGATTCATGGTGTATGTTTAACATCACCGGCTTAGCTTCGGTAGATTTTCCTTGCGATGAAGAGCTAGGAAAGCCCGAAGTAAGGGGTGAAGGTTGCACTTGAGGGAACTCGCCAGTACCATGTTGTGGATTTGTAGCCACGACCAGTGTATTGTTGTTGGGGAGATGAGTGTCTATGGGTGGGGTATAACCTGGAGGAAGACCATAAGGTGGAATTGTTGTGCCTTCCCTTCTTGATAATTGGTGTAAAGGTGTGGAACGACGCCCGTTGGGTGAACAAGAGTGTTTTTGGGGCACCCCTCATCTACCAAAGGATTCCCATCATTTCTATTTCCGAGTGCTTGTAAAATCTCCAAGATCTTGGTCATTTGCCCCTTGAGCTGGTTCACATCTTCTCTTATTTCTTTTTGCTCTAGCTCATCCATGATTTTTGACTGGGATCGTGTCCGATAACGGTGTCGTAACACCAAATTTTTTGTTTGTTGTGTTATTTTTTCTGTGAAAGAATATAGCATGAGTATGCAATGTGATGTATGAAAATGTAATTATGCATGAATGTTAAAGACATATTTATTGCTTGTTTGTGAATATCTTAACCAATAAAGATAGGGCCATGGGATCAAAAGTGGGGCCAAATTTAATTTATTGAGAAAAAGTAAGATACAAGTTTTGCCACAAAATGAAAGTAGAAAATCTAAACACGAAATTTGAAAATTTAATGAGCCATCAATTTTTTCATTTGCTCGATTAAACTTTTACAATGTTCAATAAAATGGAGATCTCTTGAGGGGTAGAGAGAGGTTTAGCCATCCCGTCAGCAGCTCTTAATAATTGTGGAATTTCTCCGATAGCAGAGTTAGTCAAATAAACTAGTTTGGAGAAACGATCCATCCAAAACATTCCTTCTTGAACAAGTCTCTCGATAGTTTCTTTTTGTGTATACATCTCGTCTTCTTTTCTTGCAAGTTCAACTCGGTATGCTTCAATGATCTCTTCTTGGCATTGCCTTTCTACCATGATCTTGTTTTCACATTCCGCTCTTACCCTCTCTATTTGTTGCTTCAGATTTGCTTCTTGTTGACGGATGATTTCATGCTTTTCCCCAGATTTCTTTAGCAACTCTTTAAGCCTAAGACCTTCAATCACTACATCATCCCTTTCTTGACGTCTGAGTCTTAACTCTTCATTCGCACCCCGCAAACAGATTCGAGTTCTCTCCTTGCTTTCTTCTTCCTCTCTTGCTCTTTTTTGTACTTTCTCAAGGATAAGGGATTGTTGGGTATTCTTATACTCCATATCTCTATAAGCCTGGTGAGCCATCTCCAATTCTTTTTGTAATTTTTCAATTTCTTGTCCTTTGAGAGCTAAGTCGACTCTAAATCTTCAGTACTAAAAAAAGATTCTGTTGTTACTACCTCAGGAGTAACGATGGTGCTGTGAAAAGGCAACTGACCTCTAATGCCTCCTTTTCACCCAATTATGATATTCCTCTCCTATACCACAACTTCTAGGCCCTAATTCTTGTCCTCTTCTAACACATCTTCCCAAGACTTACGTATTCTTCTCAACAAGCTAGCATCATAACCATCTCGTCCATGAATAACAAAAGATTTTGTTACATCCATTATTGGGGGTTTTGTCATAGGATAACCCAATTGTCTTAATGCATGTCTTGAAAAATATGTTTGACAAACCAAAAATAGAGTATTGGCGAGCAACAATGGATTAGGCCCCCCTCTTTCTCATGAAGGAAGTCGAGCGTGCAGTAAATGTCAGCCAAAACTGCCAGTACTGGATTCTCCCCTCTATGCTTGTAAGCCAAAAAGACGTCTATCGCCATGAAATCCACAAAATCCTTAATAGTTGGAAATAAAACAATTCCATATATAATTAAGGCCAACACATCCATGAAGGTGTCCCATTTTCCATCTCTTGCTAAGTTTACTGCTTTCTCCTCAAGATATTTTATTGGAAATCCAATCAAAATTATCTTTGTTGGTTCTATTGTCTTCTATTTCCTTTTATAGGGATATCAAACGTTTCAGCAATTGTTTTCAGTGAGGGATAGTGTTCCATGTATTGGTAAGGTTTACTCCCCTTCATCGGATATCCCATTATTCGTTCGAACTCCTCCAACGTTGGGGCCAACTGAAAGTCCTTAAAGTGAAACACCTAAAAGGAGGATCATAGAATTGGGCCAACGCTGTAAGGGCATCCACTTGTACGTTAACTTCAAGTAAATCAAGAATCTTACCGAATTTCCCCATAAAGATTACACGTTGTACTTTCTTCAACTTCCGAGCAAGATTCTTAATGTTGTTCACATCAGGTTTAAGAACTCTCAATGGCAAGGTCTTTCTTAATGGAGTGATATTTGAGCCACCATTTGATCCCATATTTCCTGCGGTCAAAGTTATTCACAACAAGCCTTAATTTTTATGGTTTTGAAAATGATGAGATGATGATTTTTCAAAAGTAACCATGATAAAGACTATGATGCAAACAAACAAAAAAAATGATGATGAGGAAGAGAAAAAAAAACTTGGGTATACTAGCGGGTAGTGAACATGACATAGAGTAAGATTTTCGTATGTACGTGCGATTTATACCATTTTTTTCCATGTGAACCTTTACTAAGGGTAGCTCTATAGTTCTAAATTGGTTCCTAGAGCACACAACTCAGTTCTAAAATATTAAACCAATTAATAAGTAAACTATTAAAATGGGAAATATTATAGAAAAGGTCAACTCTAGGTGAGACTTTCATGACAACCAAACAAGATGTACATCCAGAAGATTATCATTACACAGTCTCGAACTTATCTTAGGTTGCACTCAGCCCGGGTATCGAGCCCACTCAAAAGTGTTGTGAATCGTGTTTAGGGTGTATAGAAAATAAAAAAAAATAATCACAATAAAAATAAATTGACAAATACATTAATTATATCAACAATATGAAAAAAATAAAAATAAAAAAATTAAATAAAACAATAAAACAATAGGGGTAATATAAATACAAATAATAAATAATAAAATAACTATAATATTAATTTAATTAGATTGGGCTTGACTCTCAAATTGTCCCCAGCGAGTCGCCAGCTGTCGCGTCCGGTTACGAGTAGGGAAGTATTATTGCCCTACAACGTCCCGTTAACGTTACCCTTTAATTCATTATATACAAACTATTTATTTATTTTATTTATTTATGTATTTATTTATTTATTTATTTATTTATTTATTGATAACCCCAAAAGAATAATAAAAAAAATTAAATTATTACATTTATGAAAGAAAAAATATTTGTTTTATTAATTTGGTTTGAAAGGGAAAGACCTTGTGCTCCTACGTATCCCCAGGTGCAATAGGGAAATCAAAACACACGTAGTTCTTGGGTAGAAAATATTTATGTGTTGACCGATTTTTATTATTATTTTTATTTATATATGTATCAAAAATAGTAATAATGATGATAATAATAATAATAATATTTATTCATGTATTATATCTTCTATATTTGTTTTAAAGTAAAGAAAAAAATTAATTTCTTCTTTTAAAAAAATAACGTAATGTGGCGGTATGTGAACGAGACAGATATCATCATTGCATCGATTTTTATGACCATCAATTCATTTCTTTTCCATTTCCTTTATTTTTATTTCTTATTATTATTTTTAGAAAATAGTCTGAACAAGAATTAGAGGCAAACAAGAACCGAAAAACACTTGTGATTGTTAAAAAGCTTATATCCCTAATTATTTATATTTTATTTTTATATTTCTTCACATATAATTATATATTTATTATTATTATTATCATTATTTCCTTTTTAATAAAAAGTAAAAATCGGACAAAATTAGGTGTCAACAATAAGAAATTTTATAAAAAAAGTTGATTGTATTACTTTCCTTTCCCTACTTTCCTGCCTCCGCGTGTGTCTTGTGTCGTTCCTGTTTCTTGTTTCATGCTTCCTCACGTACTTTCCCCACATCCATCTATTCATTCTTTTATTTTTATTTAGTATAAAATAGTATTAATTTTACCATTTGAATACTCAATCAAAAAGACCAGCCTTTTTTTCCTTAATTGTATGAGGTTGCTTGACCATGTTGCAAAACCATTGTAAGATCCGGAACTTATGTTTATACAATGAACACAATCGTTCCTCGTTTTTGCCTATATATTGAAACAAAAAATTCAATTAGGGGAAGGGGATTGATCAGAAATCACAAGATAAAAATTGAGAGATTTTCATTTCTTTCTTTTCTGTTTCTAAAAAACAATAGAATAGAGTATAACCACAAAAAAAAAAAAAAAAAAACAAAGAAGAAGAAAGATTCTACCATCATATTTCATCCCATCAACCCATAACCTTAAACACACTCAAGCCCACTGTAACAACAACCGACAACCGACGAGAGAACCTGATACATGTGCACCACCGCGCACCGGAAAATGGTATTTTCTCATTCTTTATGTTTGCTCTTGTTCAAAGCTGTATATTATTGAAAAGTGAAATTTTTGTTTTGTTACATGTGAATTGAGTTTTGGTTGAGATAATCTTTTGATGTGTGGTTAGTATTTTGTTTGAGATTAGTTTATGATGTGTGAAATCTATTTCTTGCTTGTGGCTTTTGAACATGATTTGTTTATCTTGCTAGTCTGATACACTATACAGTGTTCTTTATCGCGTAATAGAAGTATGATGCTTTCTCTATCTTCACGCACGTCAACTGTTTCACATTAGCTAATTATTAGTTGTATTCCATTTAATAATAATACTGCTATTTAATATAGATTTGTTTAGTAATAGATGCGTGTGTGATGGATGAACTTTTTCTTCCGGTTCCCTATCTTCATGATATTTATTTGATTTAATCATAATAATTCTATTTAATATAAGTAATTATGGATATAGTTAACTTGCGATAAATATCATTTATTTTATATTATAATAGATTTTCTTTTTTTGGGTATTTAATATTAAAATGAATTTTATTTCTTCACTTATTAAATTCAAAAATAGTTTAAAAGAGGATTACATTTGTAATTAGTTTTAAAATGGTTTTTTTTCTTTCTAATTTATAGATTAAGTTACAAGTATATATATTTTCTTTTTGTTATTTTATTTTCGTGTTTATTACTAATTTTATTTTGAAGAATCATTTAAACTTATTTAATATTTAGTATCATTTTTTTCCTTAAAAATAAAATAAAAATGAAATTATAACAAATATTTCACTAAAAATTAACTAGATGTGACATCTTTTTTAATTTTTGAGTTATTAGAACACAAATTGTGACAACTTGGTGGTTCTAAATCTCATCTTCACAAATAAATTAATAAATTAAAGTCATAAACAAATTAATAAATAAAAATTATTAAAGTTAACTAAAAATAACATCTTTTTAATCCTGGAGTTGCATAATACAAATTATATATTTTGATAGCTTTAAAATTTATTTTTATAAATAAATAGATTTAAAATCAACTTTTCAAAATTTAATTAATTAGATATGTTTTTTTTAATCTTGAAGTTGTTAAGACACAAGTTAAACTATTTGGTGGTTTTGAAACTCAATTTAAAATAAAAAAATGATATAAAATATTTTTAAAAGGATTAAATTAGATATGACATCTGTTTTTTTACTCCTTGAATTTTGAGGCACGAGTTGTACAACTTGTTCGTCTTAAAACTCATATTTTAAAATAATTTATTCAAATCAAACAAAACAAACTCTTTTTTTTTTTTTTGTGAAAATAACTTTTTTATCCAAAACAATACACATTTTCTTTAAAAGCAATCAACGCATCCACATTTTCTACCAAGAACTATGTAGCTTTGATTTCTCCATCGCACCGGGAGATACGTAGGAGCAAGATCACACTCTTGTCAAGCACAATAAAAAAAATTCGCTCTTTTTTAACACGCTTTTATATCAAAAAATCATATTTATAAAAACAATTTATATCCATATTTAATAATAAAGAGAAATAAATATATTTAAGTTGATATAATTTTTCACAATTAATTATAGGTAACCGTATTTTAACAGATGTCGTAGGGTGCTAATACCTTCCCTACACATAATCGATTCCCGACTCAAAATCTGGTATCAAAGACTATTTTTTATTTTTATTTTTTAAGGATTTCCCAATATTTTCCTTATTTTAAAATAAATTTTGGGGGCGACTCCATTGAATTCGAGGAAAAGTAGAAATTTTATGCTGTGACAAGTGACAACTATTTTTACACAAGTTCAAAACAAACAGTTGCTACCTCTAGTCCTCAATTTATAGAGAGATTTTGCCTCAGTACAGTTGAGGACTTAATCCACAATTTCCAATAAATAGTTGTACAAGTATTTTTTACTCTACTTCTTCATGCTTTGAGTATTTTTTTCTCGCCTCTCCAAGCTGACATTCCCAGAACCTTTCTTTAACATACTAGCATTCTACTGTTGAGGTTCAAGAGGTTCATTGTACCTTGTCAGGTATCTCTTTGAGAAAGAGAGGGTTATACCACTATCGGGTTGATTTAAATTAGTTCTAGTTTGTGTCTGAATTGATACAAAGTGTGTTTTTAGGATTCTAACTCTCATTGAGAGGATGTTACAGATTAAATCCTATATCAATACAAGTGTGTGAAAATAATTTGACTAATTTACATCAACTCTAATAGCGTTTGTGAGAGGATAAAACACTCATTCTATTAGTTTGATGCATTCTTAGCTTTTTTGGATTTTCTTCTTTTAATACATAGCCTTTTTCATTTTTATTAGTTATTCTCTTTCTCTCACTCGTTTTCACACTCAAGTAAGAACTGAGTGAATTCTTCTTAAATACATAGAAGAAATGTCCATTGAGAATGTTACCGTTGAGAATCTTCAATCACTATTCACGGTAGATAATCCTTTGATGAGTTTTGTATTTACCTCTATAAATTATTCCACATATCTTGGTATTGAGGTAAGGGAATCATATGATACTTTAATCAAGTCAAACATTAAAGACTTTTAAGAGCGTTGACTTTTAAGAGCGTTGACTTTATCAAAGGATACATAAAAGTTCATAGTTAGGCGATCGTAAGCTAGATGTGATTAGCAGAGGAAGAGGAACTAACTTGCTTGTTACACTTGTCAAAAGTAGAGGTAAAAGAATCATTATTACGCTTATAATAGGCAGCGGAAGAGGGAGAGACAAAAGAATTCTTGTTACGGTTGTGTATTCGAGGCATAAGATCATAATCCATGTTTAGGTTCATCATAGGAAACCAATGTACTACGTTGTTTGATAACTCTTCATCATATGCATATTTTTCATTGTTTTTAGTCTTACTTATCTTTAATCATTAGTTAATTTAAGGAGTTATTTAATATAGGTTTTTTATTTTAGTTCTTGGATTTAATTAAATGTTTATGTTCTTATTTCCTTGATTAAGTGAAGATTTTTTGTAGTTTTGCGTTGTTTCGTGGTTTTAGTGCAGTTCTGGATTTTATGTGAGAAATTAACATGACCTAGGTGGAGTATTTTATCCATATATGGAGTTTTATATGTCTAATTGGAGTCTAACCAAGTGAAAATGAAAGTTAAGATCCATAGCTAAAACTATCATGAAGACATTGGAATCAAATTCAGACTCAAAAAAGGAGAAAAATGCAGTACAATTTATAAAGCAGATGTTGTGGAGCAGCCATGGCACACGTCAGGGCGCACGACGCATGTAGAATGCATAAAAATGCATTTTTATCACTTTCTAGGTATGTTATTGGCTATTTGAAAGTTTGGAGACTTGTGCCTTAATAGAGAAACTCAGCAGATGCTCGTTCTTGAAGGGGCAAACACAAGAAAAGGGGGATTGAATTGTTTTTGACAAAGTTGATAACTTTATGCTAGTTTGGTGAAGGTTCATTGGTTTTTATAAATTACTTGGATAAGAAGCAATTGAATTCAGAAGTAGCAAACAATGAAAGCATAAATAATTTGACACATAGATTTATCCTGGTTCACCCCTAACTTAGCTACATCCAGTCCCCTCATTTAGAATATTTTAATCCACTAATTCAATTACCTTGAATTACAAAGCTCTGACCCTCCAAAGCCAGTCTTCCCAAACAGCATGACAACCTGATAAGGACCTTAAAAGCATGAAGATGATCCTTATTTTAATAAATTAGGATGAATTTTATTTATTTTAATTTGGTTTGTAGTAATTATTAGTTTGCATTGATTTGGAATTGTAATTGATTTATCATAGATTTAGTAAATTTTATGTGTAAGTGAAGATAATTTACTTCTTTACATTAAAAGTTTATTTTAGAAAGAAAAAAAGATGTAAGCCCAATATGGGCCTAGAGAGTGGTGTCACTTATGACCCATTTAGGTTTAGAGATGGACTTACTATAAATATGCATCTGTAACCTCATTGAGAGGGAGATTTTTTAATATTATTTTTTTGAGATTTTGCTCTCTAGAGTTCTTGAAAGAATTTACTTTGAACTTATCAAAGTTGTTAATCCTTGTGGCATTCTTTTTGACTTACCAATTCCTAGATTGTGGTGCCATTCTATTTTTGGTTTGTTTGCTGAATAATAATTTTGAGATTCCTTTACATCAAACCCTAATTCACAAATTCTACCAATTTTTGTATTCGTTAACCTGCGATCATATCTCGAATTCTATATACTTGTTTTCGGTGATTCAATAGTCTAACTTGCATTTTGGAATGTCATCTTTCACCTTGTTTTGGAATCGTCTGATTATGATTTTCATAGCTTTAGTTTTTGCGTTCTCCAGCAAAATGTGACTTTTTCTCAACTCTGTAAGTTATCAACCTAGAATGATCCTTAAAGTGATTCATGACAAACAGGATCATATCATAATCCCATACTTTTGAAAAACTAATCACCTTGACCCTACAAGCCAATTCTTCTCCTAACAACCAGACAACCTCATATTGAAGAAGAAACTAAATCACTATTGGGTTGGATACAAAATATTGGAACTTGAGTAGTTGTTTCTAACAAAGCTGATAATAATAATAACCATAACACTCTAACAAAAGAGCACTCATAAAATATATCTAACTTGAACAAGTGTTTGTCTCTTTGAATTCTATAACGGCTCTGTTATGCTTTTCGATGATTTTCTTCTTCATGCTGAAATATCTATTTATAGTTAAAATTTGGGCTTCAATTTTGTCCTTGTTTAATTCCGAACATTTTTTTATTCATATTGCATTTGTAAATTCTTCAAATTGATTATGTTCCTTTTTTGTTTAGATTAAGATCTTTAAATTCTTTAGATTGATTATGTTCGTATTTTGTTCATATTGCATTTGTAAATTCTTTAGATTGATTATGTTCATGTTTTGTTGTAGATAAATTTTGATCAAATCTTCTAAAAATCTTGACCATATCTTCTTTCATACTCTTTGAAGTCAAATATATAGCTCTCATAAAATACTTTTGTTATCACAAAAACTCTAAGTATAAAATCATCTTGGTTCCACCAATCTCCCCTTTTTTTAGGATGACAAAACGTGTATATTGATAGCAAATTTCCTATTTATTTCTTTGCCTCCCTCTAACTTAAGGCCCCCCTAATTCTAAATATCATTTTCTCACCACTTTATAAAATATCTTTCGCCCCTTCTATTATCAGAGAAAAAGACTTGAAAGTGCACTTTTTTTTTTCTCGTTTTTGTATTTGTTTTTTAATAACACGAATGTAACATATTACAAGAAAATATAAAAACTAATGTAAAGCTAAACTACTTTGAAGTTATCATAACATCAGTCAGGTATGAATGTAAGGTTTATGTTTTTCTTGATGAAGTCAAATCTATTTTCAGGTAGTGGTTTGGTGAGTATGTCAGCCAATGGGTGTTCATTGTCTACAAACTGAATGTTTAGTACCCCATTTTGAACAAAATCCTTAATGAAGTGGTGTTTGATCTCTATGTGTTTAGCTCTATAATGTAGGATATGGTTTTTGGTTAAACAAATGGTAGAAGTGTTATCACAATAGCTGAGAATATTTGTTTATGGGATTTTGTAGTCTTTTAGTTGATGTTTTATCCAAAGTAGTTAAGAACTACAACCAGCTGTTGAAATGTACTCAACCTCTGTTGTTGACATATCAATGGTGTTTTGTCTTTTACTTGACCAAGATATTAAGTTGTCACCTAGAAAGGTGTTGTTGCCACTAGTGTTGTGTCTCTCAAGTTTATCTCCAGCATAATCATAATTACATTATTCACTCAGTTTGTACTTAGGAGATTTCTTGTATAACAAAGTAAGGTTGGTAGTGTCTTTTAGGTATCTAAGGGTTCTCTTAGTAGTAGTTAAACGTGATTCCCTAGGGTCAGTTAGAAATTTTGCACATACACTAAACATGATGTCAGGTATGGAAGCGATAAGGTAAAGTAAGGATCCTATCATTTCTCTATAGGTTTTTTGGTCAACTATTTTGCCTGAATCATCTTTTTCAAGAGGCTTATAAATTTATGGTCACTAATCTTAAACTTCATAAGAAGCTCTTTTGTATATTTATTTTGATGAATATATATGTCTTTTTGACTTTTCTAAATTTGTATCCCTTAGAAGAACTTAAGTTCTCCCATCATACTCATTTGAAATTCAAGCTACATCAATTTAGAAACTTTGTTTGGCAAAGAATGCCATTAGTAGATCCAAAAATAATGTCAACAACATAAATTTGAATAATAATAATGTCATCTCCTATTTATTTTCTAAAAAATGTATTATCTACTTGTCGTCTTTCAAAGTTATTTTTAAGCAAGAAGTTAATAAGTCTATCATACCATGCCCTATGTGCTTGTTTTATACCATATAAGGATTTCCTAAGTTTAAAAACATGATTTGGAAATTCAGAACTTTCAAAATCTGGGGGGTTGTTTAACATAGACTTCTTCATTTATACAACCATTTAGAAAAGCACTTTTAACATCCATTTGAAATCATGTAATGTTATTATTTGCAGCACAAGAAAGTAGGATACGAATAGCTTCTAACCTGATCACTGGAGCAAATGTCTCAGTGTAATCAATGTTTTTTCCAAGTCTTGCCTTGTTTCTTACCACTTTACCTTTTTCATTTAGCTAGTTTCTAAAAACCCACTTAGTTCCAATAATTTATATCTTTGGTCTACGTACTAGATCCCAAACATCATTTCTCTTAAATTCACTTAACTCTTCTTGAATTGCAAGAGTCTATCCATCATCTGCCAATGCTTCATCAATAGTGGTAGAAACAATTGATGAGAGAGACAAACAAAGTGGGATCTTTTAATGATGATATGATCCTCAAAGGATAGCTTGCACTTCCAATGAGATGAGTGTTAAGACAAACTCTCAAATTAAAGTTTTGATAAAAATAAACAAAAGTTAAATAAGAATGTTAATTATGATTCTAAAATGTTATGTTAATTTAACTTGTGCTTTTGAGTGAATTAATTCAAAGATAGAAACCAAGCAAAAAAAAAAAAAGAAATCAGATAAAAACTGAATAAATAAAGAAACAAGAACATTCTGGACAAAAAATAGAATGTTCTCCAGGATCAAGACTGATCATCACAACCTCAAGATCAAAGAATATTATCCCTCTGAATTTCATGCTAACATTATCAGTACTTGACAAGCACCAAATAGGATCCATTCTAATCAAAGAAGGCATTTGAATCACTAAGATAAAAGGTCATGAGTCAAGCAAGTTAAAACACATCTGAACCTTCTCCAACTTAACTATCAAGAAAGTTAATCAATCTTGATTTGTACAAGACATCCAGATTAATCAAGAAGTCATCCAGCATGATCAAGACTAAACGTCCAGATTGATCATCAATCTCCAGAAAGTTCAAACACTGAAACTCCAGATTGATTATCGATCTCCACAATTCTGCAGAAGTTTATTATAAATCTCCACAATTTTGCAGAAGTTCATCATCATTCTCCAAACTGTTTTGACAAAATCAAATCTCCAGATCGAAGCAAAATCATCAAAAAAAAATATATCTGAAGTATAAAGGATCATTAAACACAAGAGAAATCTGATCAAGAATGAATAAAAATGCTTAGTCAAACAAATTTCATAA
This sequence comes from Cicer reticulatum, assembly GCA_002896235.1. Taxonomy (NCBI): domain Eukaryota; kingdom Viridiplantae; phylum Streptophyta; class Magnoliopsida; order Fabales; family Fabaceae; genus Cicer; species Cicer reticulatum. The sequence goes on from PGWS01038762.1 coordinate 25,698, forward strand.
AGTATTCAAAGGCTGTAATATTTTTATTCATATATATTGGTTTTGATTCATAACATATATGTCAACAGTTTCAGTTTCACTATGAAAACCTTCTTATTTCTTCTTTTCTGGTTTTTATATTATGAATTTTCATATTCTCTTATTAGAGGGTCTGGATGAATGGATTTGAATTCTCATCATGGTTTTTAGTCTTGATGAATTTGATGGGAGTGTTCAAAGAAGTCTCCAAATTCTTATTGTTAACTCTTACACTTCTGTTTCTGTTGATGTGCCAGGTTCCTCTGGGAGTTATGGAACTGATAGTAATTCTGATTCTTTTGGTAGTTCCAATTATGTTGATATATATGTTTTCTCTACCAGTTTTGATTTTTTTTATATGTGTGTTTTCTCTGCCAGTTTTGATTATGTTGAGGTGATTGATTGATGTTGGAAAAGAGGAGAATTGACAGCGTGATCGTTGCTTTTGCAGACAAGGGAACATATCTCATTAATGCCACACAAAAGAGCACTTTTGCTATTTTTTGAGGGAAAACAGAGAATGGTGCGCATTGAAGAGTAAAAAACGGAGAATGATGCACGCAGAAAACGCAGAATGATTAACGTTATTCGTTTATGTAGAAACAAAATTAATGCAAACTAATTGGATTTTTTATAGTTCTTAGTTTTTCCTTGATTCAATTAAAACTTTCCTCTACAAGGGGTTGGGTAAAAATATCAACAAGTTGTTTTTGAGTATCAACAAAGATTAATTCAACTTATTTTTTATTAACACGATCACAAATAAAATGATATTTTATTTCTGTGTTTGGATCTTGAATGTTGAATATGATTTTTTGATATATTTATAGCGCTTGTATTATCACAGTAAATTGGAATGTCTGAATAACTTATAGAGTAGTCTTCAAGTTGATTTTTTATCAAAAGAACTTGAGAACAACAATTTGCAGTTGAGACATATTTAGCTTTGGTTGTTGAGAGAGCAATCGTGTTTTATTTTCTGCACGACCAGTTTATTAATGTTGCTCCAAGAAACTTACATGCTCCACTTGTGCTTTTTCGTTCAACTTTATCTCCAAAGTAATCAGCGTCGTAGTAACCTACAAGATCAAAATGAGAACCTTTTCTATACCAAAGGCCAATATCAGTAGTACCAACGAGAGATCTAAAAGTCCTTGATACAACTATTAAATGAGATTCTTTAGGTGTAGATTGAAATCTAGCACATAATCCTACTGCAAACACAATATCAGGTCTACTAGCAATTAAATAAAGCAGAGATCCTATCATACCCCTATATTATGTTTCAGAAATAGATTTTTTGTTTTCATCTTTGTCTATTGAAGAAGATGGATGCATGGGAGTAATCATGATTTTGGCTTCACTCATTTTATATTTTGTTAAGAGATCTTTTATGTATTTTTCTTGACATATAAAAATTCCGTCTTCATGTTTCTTAATTTGCAAGTCAAGAAAATATCTTAATTCTCCCATCATACTCATTTCAAATTCACTTTGCACGTGTTTTGAAAAAAACATTGCACATTTTCTCATTAGTTGAGCCAAACTAATATCATCGACATACACTTGAACAATAAGTAAATCATTTTTATTAATTTTCTTGAATAGTGTAGTTTCAATCTTTCCTCTAGAAAATCCATTTTTGATTAAAAAGGAACTAAGTCTCTCATACCAAGCTCTTGGTGCTTGTTTTAATCCATATACAACTTTGGTAAGTTTAAAAACATGATTTGGTTTTGATTGATCTTCAAAACCGGGATGTTGACGTACATAAACTTCTTCATTTAATAAACCATTTAAGATTGCACTTTTAACATCCATTTGAAAAAGTTTTATAAGAAGCATATGCAAGAAGAATTTGTGTGGCTTCTAACCTTGCAACGGGAGCAAAGGTTTCATCATAATCTATACCTTCTTGTTGATTGTAACCTTGAGCAACCAATCTTGCTTTGTTTCTTACAACCTTACCTTATTCATCTAGTTTATTTCTGAAAACCCATCTTGTTCCTATGATGGTTTGATCTTGTGGATCTGGAACAAGATTCCAGACTTCATTCTTTTCGAATTGAAGAAGTTCTTCCTTCATTGCTTCAATCTAAGATTGATCAACTATGGCTTCTTTGATTGATTTTTGGTTCAATTTGGGAGATCATTGCCATGTTGATATTACTATCATCCTTGAATGACATTCTTGTTCTAATTCCATCAGCTCTATCTCCAATGATTTGATTTTGAGGATGATCACTAATTGTTCTCCAGCTTTTAGGAGGAGAATGAAACGAACATTGTTTATCAATCTGACTTTCCTGAGGAACATTCTGCTGCTACTTTCCAAAATGTTTTTCTTCTTCCTCATCTCTTTTACTCAACTCAAGATCATCAAATTCATCAAATAATATATGCATGCTGATTTCAATCATTTTAGTTTTTAGATTGAAAACACGATACCCTTTAGAATCAGTTGAGTAACATAAAAATATAGCTTTGTTCGATTTTGCATCAAGCTTTCAAAGGTTTTCTTTGTTGTTCAAAATATAACAATAACATCCAAAAATGTGAAATTATGAGATGTTTGGCTTTCTGTTTATCTATATTTCATATGGTTTTTTTTTTTATGATTTTTCTTAACACGATTCATAATGTAGCATGAGGTCTTGATAGCTTCAGCCCAAAAATATTTTTCAACATTAGACTCTTCTACGATTTTTATTGCCATTTCTTGTAAGATTTATTTTTTCTTTCAAAAACTCCATTTTGTTGAGGAGTTCTTGCACAAGATAGATTATGAGAAATGCTAAGTTCATCAAAGAAGGTTTTAAAAGAAGAATTTATGAACTATCCTCCATGATCACTTCTTATGAAAATGATGCTCGAATCTTTTTCATTTTGTACCTTTTTACAAAAGACTTTGAAGGCATCAAAAGCATCATTTTTTTTTATTATAAAAATAATACCCAAGTGTATCGTGAGAAGTCATCAACAATAACAAAACCATACTTCATTCCTCCTAAACTTATTGTTCTAATAGGGTAAAAAAGATCTATGTGAAGTAGCTCAAGAATTATGTTTGTGCAGATGAAATCTTTTGAATGAAAAATGCTTTTAACTTGTTTTCCATTAGCACATGTTTCACATACTTTATCTTTTTCAAAATTCAGTTTTGGTAATCCTTAACAAGTTCTAGTTTTAAATTTTTTGAAATGGTTTTCATGCTAACATGACATGTCCGCTTATGCCAAATCCATTTATCTTTATTGATAGACATGAAGCATGATTCATCAAGTAATTCCTCAAGATATAAAACATACAAATTTTTCTTTCTTGTTCTAGAAAAAAGAACTTCCCCAAAATTTGTTTTTATGATTTCATATAGGTTAGGTTTGAAAATAACTTCAAAGCCATTGTCCAAGCTTTGGGAATGCATATACTCCATTGAATCAAATATCCAACTGGACTCAAGGTGGAAGTAGTTCTTCTGCAGCACTTCCTCCTAGACATCCTCCACAACAAGAAGACGAAGATCAAGAAGAAGGAAAACAACAACAACAAACTCGTGATGTACCAAGGCGTCGTCAAAATCCCGTATATGAGTTATATTAATTATATATATATATTACTTTTGTTATTTCAACAAAAATTGAAATAATTTTTTTTTTAAAAAACCTTTGAAAAGTTGGCATTTCGAACTTCAATTTCCTAAAATTTTATCGTAATTTTAAAATTTTTATTTATCTATTTTATGAATTATATTAATTATATATATTATTTTTGTTATTTCAATAAAAATTGAAATAATTTTTTTTAAAAAAAAAAAAACCTTGATAAAATGCCCATTTGGAAACTGGGTTTACTAAATTTTTTCGTAATTTAAATTTTTATTTGTTTATTTTTATGTATTTTTATGAATTATATTAATTAATTATATATATAATTCCATTAAAAATTAAAAAAAAATATTGAATTTTTTTTTTAAAAAAAAAACCCAAGTGGGAAGTCGCCATTCCAAATGGTGATTGTTACTAAAAAAAAAGGGGCATTTTGGTATATTTTTTTCAAATGGAGGTATTTTGGTTTTTTATTTTCAAAAAGAGGGTATTGAAAAAAAAAACCTTGATTATGTGGGTGTGAAATTGTTTGTGATTAAGGTGCTCTAAGTGTTGAGAATTTGTGTATAGTGTTTAAGAGTAGTTGAAAGTATTTAATAGTAAGATAATTACAAATTCGTTGTTTTGATTGTTCATTATATATTATTATAAGTTTCATTTATTTTGTGGTTGTTGCTACTTCTAATTTACAAATAAATTATTATAGATGAGTAATTAAGAGACTTTTTGTTTTTGACTTGAAGTAGGGAGTAGAAGTTGTGGGTCACATTCGTACTCTTGAACCATGTTAAAAGTCTTTTGATTACCCGTGATTAAATTTGAATGAATACAATTATTGTTACCTTAAGTAGTTGACTCAATGAGTCGGAAGCACTAGCTACCCCGATGACTCATCGTTGATAAAAGAGGCAACAATAAATCGTTAGTATTGTTAAAAATACTTGTTAATTTTATTTTGAAATAGTTGAGAAAATATGTTCATCTTTTACGTCAATGTATTGTGAATGGAATGTCTCTCTATAACTTCTTAATTTTTCTTCTTGATTATTTATAAAGTGTATTGTTATAAAGCGATTAATTGTAAATCTTACATAGTGATATTGAGTTGTCAGACGTGAACCTTTTATATAATTCTTATAGATATAAAATAACTTAATAATTTAAAGATTGTTCTGATTGTGTGATTTAAGTGAAACTTGTTGAATATTTGGTGATATGATTTAAACTTTATTTTTCAATAAGTAAAACTTGTAATATTTTGTTTGATAAAAAAATAGTTGAAACTGACAATGTACTTGAAATATATTTCATTTAACCCAACTAAATATACTAAGTTATTACTAACTAAGTCTATATGTTATGTTTTATTTGTAGATTATAGTACGTAACTCTATGGTAATTTCTTCCATAGCTGAATGCTAAATGTGATATGTTTTATTGCCCCGTGTTGTAATTTCTATCAAGCTATGAAAAGTTATTTATGATATGTTGTACTAAAATGACTTATGATCATAATGTTTATTATATCCTAAGAAACTAAATTTCAATCTTGATGGTGGTCAATTAGATAATAGTTCACTTATTCTTCATTACAAATTTCGATGACGAAATTTCTTTAAGGAATGGAGAATTGTAACATCTCAAATTTTATAATCAACTATTTTATTAATTAAATAGGATTTTAGAGAAATTAATTTGGTGTTAAAAGTTTTTTAAAAAATATGTTGATTAATTTTATGATTACTTATCCTTATATGTGTGAGTTTCTTATGGTTGGATAATCATATATATATATTTGATTTAATGAGTAATATAAATTATAAATGTTATGTTTAGTCATTTAATTTATTTTTTCAAAAAAATAATGGTATTTTAGCAAAATTATTTTAGAGAATAAGATTTTGAGTGAATTTTTAGAGAATAAGATTTTGAGTGAATTTTACAATTATAGTTTCATTATTTTTATAAATAATTTTACTAACATATTAGTAATATTGTGATTAATTTCTTTATTTTATATATTTTTCTAAGATATGATGATTTTATATGTATTTATTGTGATTTAGTAATAATATAACTTATTGATGTTATATTTATTTAATTTATTGTTTTAACTATTCTATAAAGATTGTAGTATTTTTACGTGATTATTTTTTAAAATATTATAGTAATAATTGTAGTTAATATTGTGATTAGAGAGTTTTGATTATTATATATTTTTAAAGAGTATGACTTTTTTTATAAAATATTAGTTTTTTGAAATAATAGTAATACTATAGTAACGAAATTGTGTAAAAAAAAATTGTTTAAAAAAATAAGTTTTGATAATTGTTGGTTTTATTTTAACAAAAGATAAGAAATTAGTAAAATGTGTTTTATGGGTTACTCTCATATACAAGTAAAACCTGATTTAATATATATTATATATATAATAAGGAACCAGCTGAAGGTGCAAACACAGAAGGAAAGGTTTAATTGTGTTTTGACAAAGTTGATGACTTTTGCTAATTTGATGAAGGTTGTTAATTTTTATGAAATTACGGATAAGAAGCAATCGATTCAAAGGTAGCAAACAATGAAAGCATAAATAATTTAGCACATAGATTTTATCTAGGTTCACCACTAACTTGGCTACATTCAGTCCCCTCATTCATAAGACTTTTAATCCACTAATTCAATTACCTTGAATTACAAAGCACCTAACCATTCAAGGCAGTCTTCCCAAAGATCGCCTGACAACCCCATACTTCTGAGGAATTAACCACCATTATCCTACAAGCCAAGTTTTCTCCTAATAACCTGACAACCATAGATTGAAGAAGGAACTAAACCACTATCGTGTTGGATACAAAAGATTGGAACTTAAGTAGTTGCTTCTAACAAAGTTGAAAATAATAATAACTCTCACACTCGAAGAAAATAACACTCATAAAACATTTCTAACTTGAACAAGTGTTTCTCTCTTTGAACTCTAAGATGAATTTGGAATTATGAGATTGAGTTCTTTTACACTTTTCTGATTTTTTGATGATGTTCTTCTTCAGCCTTGAGTATCAGTTTATAGTTAAAATTTCGGCTTCAATTTAATTATTGTTTAATTCGGAATTGTATTTTTTTTCATTTTGCGTTTGTAAGTTTTTCATATTGATTTTGTCCCTATTTTGTTTAGATTGAGATTGTAAATTCTTAAGATTGATTCTGTTCATATTTTGTTGTAGATAAATCTTTGAAGTCATATATATTATTCTCATAAAATACTTTTGTTATTATAAAAAACTCTAAGTATAAAATCAATTTGGTTCCAACAATTTCCCTCTTTTTATATGACAAAACTTATATTTTTATAACAATTTTTCTTTGACTTCCCCTAACTTAGGGCTCCCCCTAAGTCTAAGTACCATTTTCTCCCATTTTATCAAATATCTTTCTCCCCCTTTTGTCATTAGACAAAAACACTTGAAAGTGAAATTTTTTTTTGTTTTACCTTTTTTTTTAATAACATGAATATAACATATTACAATAAAATATAAAACTAATGTAAAACTAAACTATTTTGAAGCTATCACAACATCAGTCAGCTATGAAGGTAAAGGTTTAGATTTTTCTTGATGAAGTCAAACCTATTTTCAGGTGGTGGTTTGTGAATATGTCAGCTCATTGGTGTTATGTGTCTACAAACTGAACGTTTAGTACCCCTTTTTGAACAAAGTCCCTAATGAAGTGGTGTTTGGTCTCTATATGTTTAGCTCTATAATGTAAGATAGGCTTTTTGGTT
>PGWS01038763.1:0-57778 GCA_002896235.1 Cicer reticulatum
AACAGTAATGAATAATAATCTTAACAAGGTTTGTAGCTTCAATGGACATATTGAGATGGATTGGTCAGGATGTTTGGAATTCCTATGTGATCATTGGAGAACTCAAGGATTCAAAAAAGAAGAGCATACAAGCAAAAAAAAACTCGGGCATCTGACTATGGAGGTTTTGAGGGTCCTTTCCACAACTATGGCTCTTTCACACCTGAAGCTCTTTCACCACATCCAAAATAGTTAATTTGATTAAGTTTCCTATCCTTTCTATATTTTAACTTTTATATATGATATTATTTTGTGTGTGCTTTGATATTGAATATGTGTAACTTCTATTAAATTTTTAAGAAATGGCATACACTAATGTTTGTGTTGTTTTTTTAACTTTTACACCATATATTTGTTGTGTAAAATTCAATTTTGTTTTGCAAATTAATTCTTGAATTTTGTTTGTAAATTTCAATCTATAGTGCAAATTATTATATTACATGTTTACAAGTTTTAATGTTGAGTTTTCATTATGTTGTTTGATGGAATTGAATGACAGCCCTCCTAGTCATTCAAATTGTTTCTACCACACACATAAACCTTGCAGTATAAAACTTGAGTTGACAAAAGATGGAATATCACGTAATAGCTTTTACCTTTAATGTATATCTTTTTTTTTTTTTTGGTATTATTCTAATTTAGTGTGTTTTGAGAAATATTAATTAGCTTTTTATTTATGTTGACATTGAAAAATTTTAAACGTATGCTGGAATAATTGATCCAAGAAACAACATTACAAGAAACTCCCCATCAAATGAATTAGATGTGTGTGGTGTGAGGTTGCGCGAATAAAAAGATGACGAGTATATGGTATCATACTGGAATCTATGTATTATATTAGGGAGATCATATTTACTATTGGGTGGGCTCACTCCTCAAGTGGAATCCACCATTTTATTATTATTATTAATTCATTATTATCCTATTATTATTATTAATATTATTATTATTATTTTACATATTATTATTATTTTATTATTATATTAAATTGATTATTATTTTATAGTTATATATTTATTATAATTATTATTATTATTATATTATTATTATTTTATTATTATTATTATTATATTTATTATTATTATTATATTATTATTATATTATTATTATTATTATATTATTATTATTATTAATTATTAGTAGTAGTAGTAGTAGTATAGTAGTAGTAGTAGTAGTAGTATTAATATTCTTATTATTATTAAAGAAAAAAAAGGAACAAAATGTTTTATTGAGCTTGACCCATATGAAAGAAAAATAAAAGGGATTTGAAATGTCTATTTTAAAATAGAAAAAGGCAGTCGCACAGCATCAAGAGAAGGAGAAAAAAATAGACTTCTGGTGGTGGTAACAAATGTATAGCAAATTTGCTCCGTTTGATCTACAATGTTAGTATGTTATTTCTACCATTGAGTTTGTTATTTTAATATATAGTATAAGTAGTTTTACCTTCTCTGAGTGTTACTTTGGAATAACCCAAATTCAGTGGAATTGGTTTATGAGGTTGTTGTTGTTTGTTGATTGAGGTTCCCTATTGCATTAGGAAGACTCTGGTGTACCCATTAATTATTATATTAATTTTTTACTTGATTTAGGTCCCGTTGGTTTTTATTCTCTCAATTGAGGAAATTTCACACATTAAAAAATTGTGTTTGTCCTCGTATATATTATCTGCCCAGATATTATTGTTATGTGCAACTGTATTTTCTATTTGGCAATTTATCTACACATATGGGTGATAACGTTTCAGCAAGTGTAATGAATCATTGCAAGTAATAATTAAAACGGTAATACCGAAGTGTTGAACTCAAGGGATTGCGTTTTTACTATTGAATTATATTTAATTACTAAATGAACAAACAGTTTCAAATGATTGAAATAGTATTAAAATTAACACTGTGGTAAAATTGATCCTCTATAATAAGAAAAATGTAATGGATGAGTTTCATTTTGAATCAACCTGTGGTGTCTATTTGATCCTAGTCACTGAATTCCTTTATTAAAATTATAACCGAATTATCTTTATATATTCTTGTCCTATGTCTTAGTGACAGAACCTTTAATTCCAAAGTAACCCATAATTCTTAGTGGATTTAAGATTAGAATTAAGTCTTACCATACAAGAATTCTCTTTGTTATACTATTGGTCTTTGCAACTAATTTAATATTGGTTTCATGACCTGGCATCTATCCCTAGATACTAAATTCATGAATTTCTCATATAAGCATTCGTAAGTCCACACCCGTTTCAAAAATAACAATCGTAGAACATTTTAATGTTTATCAAGCAATAAAAAGCATTAAGCAAAAGATAAGAAAAATAATTCAATAAAACTCATCATATAAATAGAAATAAATCAGAAAAGTAAACGTTTCATCTTGTAACACTCATCCCTAACAAATAGAGTTTAGTTACTCATAACAAGATAGAAAAGATAGAGATTAGAGAAGAAATACAAGAAAGATTCATTAATGATTCTTGATAAAATAGCTCCCAATGGTGTTAGAAACATCGTCCTTTGAGTTTCTCTGCTAAGGCACAAGGTCTCCCAACTTCCCAATAGTCAAAAAGATACCTTAAAAGTGATAAAAACGTGTTTTCATGAATTTCTGATGTGCGCCGCGCGCCCCTGGCGCAGGGTTTGCGCTTCAAGCGCGAATTCACATGATTCAATAAGGCAGAAATTTTCCCTAGGCGCAGCTGTTGCGCTTCAGGTGCATAGCTTCTTCTGTTAGACGATTTCTGCATTTTTCTCCTCTTGTGAGTCTGAATTGGGTTTCGTTGGCTTCATGAAAGTTTGTAACTATGGATCTAGCTTTTCATGTGCACTTGGTTTGACTCCAATTGGAATATCTACAACTCCATATATAGCTTAAATACTCCACATTAGGTCATGTTGATTTATCACCAAAAAATTAGCACTACATTAAAACATGGAAACAACGCAAAACTACAACAACAAAAAATCTCTACTTAATCAAGGAAATAAGAACATACATTTCATTAAATCCAAGAACTAAATCAAACAAAATATATCAAATAACACCTTAAATAACTTAATGATTAAAGATATATAAGACTAAAAACAATGAAATATGCATATGATGAAGAGTCATCAGGGGGAGAAAAATTTCCCATATATTGAGATACTTATCTCTGATTTTTCTCTGGTTTTTTCAAACATAGTGGTATCTAGAGCTCGGTTGATTTGATTTGTGCATTTAAATGGGAGGAGGAAAATAAGGTCCGAATATGATTACCCAACACTTCTAATTATCCCACTTTGCAAGAATCTCATGAAAGACATGTTATATAGTAAATATTTGTGTATGATCCTATTGAGGGTGACACTGCTAAACACAGATAGACGATGAACTGGAAGAAGATGAATAGAAAGGTAGCGTGGCGTCGGACAGATCATGTGTGTCGATCTAAGTGTATATCCACATGTTGAAACGAAATAGATGCTAACCAACTCGAGAACTAGAAAAGAAGTAATATGCTATTGATAACCCTTCATCATATGCATATTTTCCCACTGTTTTAGTCTTATTTATCCTGAATCATTAGTTAAATTAAGGATTTATTTGATACATTTTGTAGATTTTTGTTCTTTGAATTAATAAAAAAGTTTTTTGTTTTATTTCGTTGATTAAGTAGAAATTTGTCGTAAATTTCACATTGCGTTATGTTTTTAGTGCAGTGCTGAATTTTTGGTGAAAAATCAACATGATATATTGTGTATTTTCAGCCATATCTGGAGTTCTAGATGTCCAATTAGTGTCACTCCAAGTGCTAATGAAAGCTAAGATCCATATCTGCAACTTGCATGACGACACCGGGACCAAATTCAGACGCAAAAGATGAGAAAAAAGCAAAATACATCAGACAGCAGATGTTGTACGCCTGGAGCGCGCCTGGAGCGCATTTCTCGTGTTTAAGTTATGTCAACGCGCACCTGGGGCGCGCGACGCACACCAGTAACCATAAAAACGCAGATTTCTACTGTTTTAGGGATCTTTTTCACTATTGGGAAGTTGGGAGACTTGTGCCGTAGCATACAAACTCAAAGACGGTCGTTTTTAACATCATTGGAGCAGTTTTATCAAGAATCATTCATGAATCCTTCTTGTAATTCTTCTGTAATCTCTATCTCTTTTATTCTGTCATGAGTAACAACCCTATTTGTTAGGGATGAGTGTAACAAGATGAAACCCTTATTTTTATGATTTGATTCTAGTTATACGAATGAGTTTATTGAATTATTTTCTCATCCTCTGTGCTTAATGCTTTTTATTGCTTGATCAACATTAAAATGTTCTACGATTTGTATTTCAAAACGGAAGTGGACTTTACGAATGCTTGAGATGAGAAATTCATGAATTTGTAGTCTAGACATAGGTGCAGGTCATGAAACCAATTAAATTAGTTGCAAAGCAATAATTTACAAGAGAATTTCTATACGGTTAATGCTTAATTCTAATCTTAAATCTACTAAAGGAATTTAGGGGTTACTTTGGAATTAAAGTTTCTGTCACTTAAAGCATTAGGGTAGAATAATAAAGAGAATTCGGTAATAATTCAATAAAGGAATTCAATAACTGTGATCAAATTAGACACCAAGGTTGGATTCGAAGTGTGAAACTCATCCCTGATATTTTTCTCAATTTATAAAGATCAATTTTACTACTGCTGTCAATTTTAAATATTATTTCAATCAACTTGGGAACCTTTTGTTCAATTTAGTACTAAATATAATTCAATAGTAAAACACATCCTTGTGTTCGACACCGTACTACGTTTTTATTACACATGCAACGATTCAGTACACTTGCTGAAATGCTATCAAGTTTTTGCGCCGTTGCCGGGACTGCCATATCACTATTGAATTAGTTTATTTACTGATTGAATTTTTTTGCTCTACAATAAAATTTCTTTTTTTATTTAATTTTCTAATTAAAAACAAAACAAATTTGTTTTAAAACTCTCTTATTTTTACTTAATTATTTATCTTTCTTTAACTCTTCAGTACTCCAATTTGTCTAACCTTGTATGCGAGGCCAGTCCTCAGCTGAACTTATCTTTGATCTAGAAATTGAAAAACAGCGAAAGCACATAGAAAGGAAGCTCGAGAAAGGAGAACAAAGGGAAAGACATTTAGTTGTGGAAGAAGAGGTTTTGGGTGATTGTGTCATATTTAACTGAAATGGCCGACCCACCACCACCAGAACGTACTCTCGGAGAATATGGAATCGAATTAGAAATCGTGCTCGACTACCCATTCATCACCAACCGGTTAACAGTCAATAAGTTTGAAATAAGTCCTGCTCTATACTAAGAGTTGAGGAAATTCATTTTGCCGGTAGACATAACGAAGACGCTAATAGACACCTCAAAAATTTCTTTGAATTATGTGAAACAGTGAAGGTGGATGGTTGTCTGAGGAAAGCAAGAAATTGAAGCTATTTCCATTCCTTGATAGATGATGCAAGCGAGTGGTTTTTTCATTCCCCGCGACAACATCACGTTCAAATGGGATGAAATCTTGAGGATAAGTTCTTGGAACAATTTCCCCCAGCCATGTTCGTGTAGAAAGAGCATCAGAAATCACCGGTTAAAACAGAAAGAGAGGGAATCTCTTCGTGACACTTATAGGAGATTCAGAAACTTACTAGCCGGATGTCCTAATCATGCTTATGAACGACACTGCCCAAATGCAAATACTGCTGTAATGGCTTTGAGGCGAGCACTAGAATTATGTTGGATGCCACAGCCGGTGGTTCTTTGAATTACAAAACCGCAACAGAAGCAGCGAAAGATTTATTGAGATCATGGCATCAAATGAACAGATGATGTTGTATGACAGAAGTGGTGGTTCAACAAGTGGTGTAATGGAATTGAATGTTATGGATGGGTAGCTCTAGACAGGCTACTATCGAAGATGGAAGAGGTTATCGCCACTGAGATAAAGAAGGGAATGGCAGCTCTAAATATACAACCACAAGTGGCCCCCGTCAAATTGCTAAAGCAGACTAGTTGTAACCTTTGTGGAGGAGCACATAAAACTGGAGTCTGTGAAGCACTGGATGATAATGAGGTAGAAGAACTAGAACGGGTGAATTTTGTGAGTAATAACAACAGGCAGAATAACCCATACTCTAGTACGTACAATCCTGGTTGGAGAAATCATCCGAATTTTTCTTGGAGAGATCAACAGGGTAGATCTCAGGGTCAACAAGAAGCTCAAACAAACCAAATTCCCACCCAGAAAGGCTGCTTGGGAGAGCGCTATAGAAAAGCTAGTTTACAAGCACAAGTTCTTTCATTGAAGAGTTAAGAGCCGTCAGAAAAATCATCTGCATCAATAAAAAATCTTGAGACTCAAATGGGTCAACTTGCTCAACAATGGCACAAAGAACGTCTGGAAATCTGCCTAGTGACACAGTTCTGAACCCAAGAAACAATGTTAATGCAGTGACCACGAGGAGTGGCAAGGTGAGTGAACAAGTACCACCTGAAGCCAAACAGAGTAGAAGTACCTTGACTCCAACTCACCTGGAGGAAATGGTCACACCAATATCGGTTGAAGAGCACAACGCTATTGAAAAGGAGGAAGAACCCGTGGTACAAAAAGGGAACCACTGCCAAAACCAGAAATTCGACTTCCATTCCTCTCAAGATTAAGGAGGGGAAGAAACTGAAAAGTAATTTGGTAAGTTTCTTGATGTTTTTAAAAAATTACAGATTAACATCCCTTTTGCAGAAGCACTAGAGCCGATGCCGACATATGCTAAGTTCATGAAGGATATTCTGTCGAAAAAAAGAAAAATCGGCGGTGAAATAGTATGCTTACTGAAGAGTGTAGTGCTATACTACAAAGGAAGTGCCACCGAAGCTCAAGGACCCTGGAAGCTTCTGGGAAGGCTTTTGTGCGATCTTGGGGCTAGTGTAAGTCTTATGCCCTTTCAATATACAAAAAATTGGGCATTGGAAAAGTCAAGGACACACAGCTGATGTTACAGTTTGCAGACCGCTCGATGAAACACCCCTATGGAGTGGTGGAAGATGTGTTGGTTAAAGTGGACAAGTTCATTTTTCCAGTAGATTTTGTGGTACTAGATATGGAGGAAGACAACGACATTCCTTTGATTTTGGGGAGACCGTTCTTAGCAACAGGGAGAGCTATGATTGATGTAGCAGATGGCACCTTAACCTTGAAAGTAAATGAGGAAACCGTCACTTTTAACATTCTAAAAGCCATGGAACACTCAAAAGAAATAAAGCATCAAACACCCACCCTGCCATTAGAAAGTCAATGAAGCATCAAACACCCAGCCTGCCATTAGAAAGAGTTTTATGTGTACCCCAAGATGTCGTTCAAGAAAGTGAAGACCCAAAAATGAAAGAGGTGTTGGCCATGTTAGAAGCATCGCCATCCTACTCCCCCCGTTTTCCTACTAGGTGGGAGGACTTGAAAGGGAATGAAGACAACTCCGCGGAGAAAAAGACACCACTGATTGAACTCAAGCAGCTGCCTCTTCATTTGAAATATGTATTCTTGGGTGAAGAAGAAAAAAATCCAGCCATAATATGTGCAAGCTTAAGCGAGTTACAAGAAGAAAAGTTGTTGAGAATTCTGCGGAAGCACAAGGGCGCTATCGGTTGGTCCATTGATGACTTGAAGGGAATAAGTCCGACTTTTTGTATGCACAAAATCCTCATGGAGGACAATCACAAACCGGTAGTACAACCCCAAAGGAGATTGAACCTAGTATGAAAGAAGTGATCAGGAAAGAGGTGGTAAAGCTACTAGAAGCCGGCCTCATATACCCAATTTCAGATAGCTCTTGGGTGAGTCCCGTCCAAGTGGTACCAAAAAAGGGCGGAACGACTGTCATCACAAATGAAAAGAACGAGTTAATTCCTACTCGAACGGTTACAGGCTGGAGAGTGTGTATTGATTACAGGAGATTGAACAGTGCCACGAGGAAGGATCATTTCTCGCTCCCTTTCATTGATCAGATGCTTGAGCGGTTAGCCGGACATGAGTATTACTGCTTCCTAGACGGCTATTCAGGATACAATCAGATAGCTGTACCACCCGAGGATTAAGAGAAAACTGCATTTACATGTCCATATGGGTATTTTCTTATCGAAGAATGCCATTTGGAATGTGTAATGCGCCGGCCACATTTCAAAGGTGCATGATGTCCATATTTTCTGATATGATTGAGAAACATATCGAGGTATTCATGGACGACTTTTCTGTATTTGGCTCATCCTTTGATAATTGTTTGATTAATCTATCTCTTGTATTAGAAAGGTGTGAAAAATCTAACTTGGTCCTAAATTGGGAGAAATGTCATTTTATGGTAAGAGAGGGAATTGTTTTAGGCCACCAAATCTCCTACAAGGGGATCGAGGTAGACAAGGCCAAAGTTGAAGTGATTGAAAAACTTCCCCCCTTACCAACGAGAAAGGCATTAGAAGCTTTTTAGGCCATGCTGGATTTTATAGAAGGTTTATAAAAGATTTTTCAAAAATTGCAAAACCACTTACAAACTTACTTGCGAAAGACACACCTTTCAAATTCAATGAGGATTGTATGCATGCTTTTAACAATTTGAAAAACCAGCTGATAACTGCCCCCATCATCACTGCACCTGACTGGTTACTACCTTTTGAAATCATGTGTGATGCAAGTGACAGTGCTATTGGGGCAGTTCTGGGACAAAGAAAAGACAAGATGTTGCATGTGATCTACTATGCTAGTCATGTTTTAAATCAGGCACAACACAATTATACTACAACTGAAAAAGAATTATTAGTTGTAGTCTATGCTTTTGATAAATTTCGGTCTTATTTATTAGGATCGAAAGTTATTGTTTACACTGATCATGCTGCCTTGAGGTATTTGTTTACTAAGCAGGAATCAAAACCACGGTTGCTTAGATGGATTCAATTACTACAAGAATTTGACATTGAGATCCGGGATAAAAAGGGGTCAGAGAACACTGTGGCTGACCACCTATCTCGATTGGAGAAGGTTGAGGAGAAATGAGGACATTAGACCGATTCGAGATCAATTTGCTGATGAGCACATATTTGCCATTACCACGGTACCTTAGTTCGCCGACTTTGCTAATTTCAAGGTGGGGGTACAATCCCATCTGATTTCACTTACCAACAACGAAGGAAGTTTATCCACGATGCCAAATTCTATGTATGGGATGAACACTTTCTGTACAAAAGAGGAGTGGATGGGCTGTTGCGAATATGTGTGCCCGAGGAGGAACAAGAAAAGGTAATGTGGCACTGCCACAACTCCGAGTACGGGGGTCATTTCAGTGGTGACCGAACTGCAGCAAGAGTTCTACAATCGGGGTTGTTCTGGCCTTCATTATTCAAAGATACATTCAGCTATGTGAAGAAATGCGATCGATGCCAGCGCACCGGTAACATCTCAAAATGGGATGTGATGCCGCAAAATCCTGTATTAGAAGTAGAAGTGTTCGATGTGTGGGGTATTGATTTCATGGGTCCATTCCCATCGTCATATAACAAAGTTTATATTTTGGTGGCGGTGGATTATGTCTCAAAATGGGTTGAAGCAATAGCTACTCCAACAAATGATTCGAAACAGGTTATCACCTTTCTCAAGAAGAACATATTCGCTCGCTTCGGCGTGCCTCAAGCCTTGATTAGTGACGAAGGCACCCATTTTCTAAACCGGAATATGGACTACCTTCTAAAGAAATATAATGTGCGTCATAGAGTGGCAACCCCATACCATCCACAAACTAGTGGGCAAGTTGAAGTCTCCAACAGGAAGCTTAAACGAATCCTAGAAAAGACAGTAACTGCCTCACGAAAAGATTGGTCAACGAAACTTGATGATGCACTTTGGGCCTACCGAACAGCTTTTAAGACCTCCATTGGTATGTCACGGTATCAAATTGTGTATGGTAAAGCTTGTCATTTACCTCTCGAACTTGAACATCGAGCATTTTGGGCGACGAAGTACTTGAACTTTGACTTGGGCAAGGCGGGAGAGGCGAGAATTCTTCAACTTCACGAGTTAGAGGAATTCCGGAATTTTGCTTATGAGAATGCCAAGATATATAAAGAAAAAACAAGAAATGGCATGACAAAAAAAAAATCAAATTCAAAGAATTCCAAGAAGGAGAACTAGTTCTCCTATTCAACTCAAGATTGAAGTTGTTTCCCGGAAAACTAAAGTCAAGATGGTCGGGCCCTTTCAAGGTAGCCAAGGTATTTCCACACGGTGCTGTCGAATTGAAAGATATACACTCCGATCGGAATTTCAAGGTCAATGGACAAAGACTCAAATCGTATTTCGGGGAAGAATCAAAACTTTCGATGGAGTCCATCCATCTGGTTGCCATTTGAAGAATGAATTGTCAAGCTCAGGACACTAAACAAGCGCTTATTGGGAGGCAACCCAACTTCATATCCTTTGCATTTTAGTTTGATGTCACTTCATTTACTTTCAATTTTAGTTTTGAATTACTAATTTTATTCATTCTTGATGTTTAGTATAAGCAAGAAATCATAAAAATGTGTTGGGGATTGTTTTTTTTTAGTTGAGAGGGAGAAAAACGCGCTTGAAGCGCAAGCCGTGCGCCTGAAGCGCATTTCAGGAAATTTTGCTCTGTGAACGTGCGCCTGGAGTGCGCCTGGGGTGCTTGAAGCGCATTTAATAGAATTGGCCTCTGCCAACGCGTGCCTGGAGCGCTTGAAGCGCATTTACCAGGTTTGGCCTCTGCCAACGCGTGTCCTGGAGCGCTTGAAGCGCATTTATCAGAAGTCCTGGCAATGCTGGGTTTTTAAACATTACAAGTAAGTAAACCTTCTCTCTTTCACAAACACCATTATCATTGAAGGTCAAGCTCCCTCCCTTCACACAATCTCGAAAATTGTCTCATCCTCAAGTAAGTTTCCCTCTCCTATCCAACATCATCCCATCCTCAAGTAAGTTTCCCCAAACCTCTAATATCAACTCATTCTTGTTTACTGATGCATGTGGGTTTTTCTCTTTTAAATTTGAATCTATGCTAAATGTTATACATTATGCATGCACGCATGTTTGTTTAATGAGATCGAATGGGGTTAATGGTTGCGAGATTGGGGGTTGTTCATTCATTATTATGCCTGCATTCCAACTGTTTGATAAAATGTCACAACCATTATTATGCTTGCATTCCAACTGTTTGATAAAATGTCACAACCATTATTATGCTTGCATTCCAACTGTTTGATAAAATGTCACAACCATTATTATGCTTGCATTCCAACTGTTTGTTAAAATGACACAACCAATGCAAATGCATTATTATCACTTAGAATTTTGGTGGACAAACTCATGGCCATGTATGATGTTATTTTTCCAAGATAGCCCGTGCCTAAATTAAGTAGCTCTAACTTGAAATATTCTGAAACTTGGGGGTGATCACTTGTTTTTCAGGACCGAATGGCAACCCAACAAAAAGCAAAACGAACTAAGCTTGCAACTACATCTTCCGCCCCACAACACGATGCATTCCTATTCAAGACCAGGGCAACACAGGAATACCATGCCAAACTCCCAGCAGCCCACAAGTTTGTAAGTGAAAAAAAATTTCAGTTGGAAGACGATGAATTTGTTGACATCCAGGCTATGATTGCTTCCCGAGGATGGGAGAAGCTAACCACATTTGTCACCACAACGAGCAAATCATTAGCTGTGGAATTCTACTCTAATGCCTCCGATCTAAAGTCTGACCAACCATTCCCATTTGACCAATTTGTGAGTTACGTGAGGGGAAAAAGGGTACCATTCACACCTCAAGTCATCAATGAAATTTTTGGCCTGCCAAACTATAATGATTGCCGCTTTCTAGCTATGGAAAAACAACTTATAAGAGCAAGCAGTCAGGAAATCCTACGCATTTTATGCAGACCAGGCACAGATTGGGTACGAAATAGAGATGGCTCAGTTCGGAAATTACGCTCAGTGGACCTCACCCCGATTGCTAAAGCATGGAGTACTTTTTCCCATCATACACTATTGCCATGTTCGAATGTGTCCGATATAACATTTCAAAGAGCATGTCTACTACTTACTATCTTAAAAGGTGACAGAATTAATGTGGGCATGTTAATAGCCAAGGATATTCGGGGCACAGCCATTCTTGATCCCCCGACAAGCTACTTCCATCACGCCTCCCTGATAGGAAAATTATGTGAGTTGGTGCGAGTGGTACCAAAACAAGGCGAAGAAATGTTGAAACCAGCTACTCCAATCACTGCAAGATGGATAACAAAACACTCTATGATTCCAGCAGACCATCCTGTTGCCCCACCAGCAGCAATGCCAGCAGAGGAAAATACTGAACCACAGGAACCACAACACCACCCTCCACACCATCCCAGCTCTCTAACGAAGACAGAATCGGTAGATTGGAAACTATGATGGAACGAGTGATGATTGATCAACGAGATAGACATGCCAGATTAGAACTGGGGATGACCAATCTCTATCGAGCATTTGCCTCCTCTCAACAGACACCGGGAGACATGTTTTATGCTGATTTATTTACACCTCACCAGTATACCGGCGACCATAGCGGAACAAGAGCAGATGATCTAAACGAGGATCCTTGAATTGCTAAACTAGAGAAGTTTTCTTTCTTTTGTTTTGAATTTTTTTTCTTTCGATTTTTTTTCTTTTCTTGTTTTTCTTTGTTTTAGTCTAGTCTATTTGCTTTTCTTTGCGTCGTCTTGTTTTTCTTTGTTTGATGATGTAACAGTCGTATTGACTTGCACTTAATCTTAAAATTTCTGTTTGTGATTTTGCAAGTTAAATTTCATTTCTTAGATTATGTTATTGCTCAAGTCGACAAGTCTTCCTAATGCATGCATTCTTGATTACTAAATGGTTGTAGAAGGCTAATATGCCATCAATTTTTCAAAAATACAATTTTTAAACTTTTCAGAAACATGTTGGCTTTTATTTTGATTGTTCATACTCTCTCTTATTATCCTAGCTGTGAGCTTTTGAGCCTAAACACTTAATTCTTTGTTGTGTGATTATCCAGACATGTGTTATCCCTCTAGAACTTTGCACTAATTCTGACTTCCATCACTTGTAATTTATGCATACATTTGAGGCAATTTTAATTGGTCATTTGAGCCTTTCCTACTACCACATATGAAATTTTACCTTTGCTAGCCCTTTGATCCTTGCCCTTTTATTTCGGTTACTAGCCACATTACAAGCAAAACACCTGACTTTTAATTAAATCACCTTACTTGGAGTTGGGTAGAAAAAAAAAATTTTGGTCTTGATAAAATTCTAGAGTTTGGGGTTGCTCATGAGATAGCAACTTTTTAAGTTTGGGGTGATGATTCTCACAAAAATAATAAAAAAAAGAAAATAAAAAGAAGAAAATATAAATGAAAGAAGAAAAGAGAAAAACAAAAACAAAAAACAAAATATATCTTCTTGGTTCTTCTGTCAATGTCTGAGAATCTCCATAATGAAAAGGTGAAGAAAAAAAAATGGTAGAATAATCTGGAAATGTATGCCTAACTCCAAGTGGTAAATCCTACTATCCTAAAATGTCCTACCCTTATCTAAGCCCCATTACAACACGAAAGTCCTCCAAAAATGTATGTGTTTACTGCATTGTGATTGCTAACTAGAATTTTTTTCAAGCCTATGGTAGCGTGATGCATGTTCTAGGATTTGAGTGATAAATTCATAAACCTTTCTAAACACTTGAGAGAAATTTTGGTGAGATTGTGTGAAGAGAGAGTTGAATTTGATGAATGAATGCCAAGGTGTACAAATCTTGTTGTCTGTATTTTTGAAAACAACCATAGAGCATGATGAATGTTTTGCAGTAGCAAGAACTTTGAAATTTGAGTTTGATATAATTGAGAAATTGAATTTAAGTGTGCATTTAACAGGACCAAATATGAAATTAATTTTTGCTTGGGACAAGCAATAGATTAAGTTTGGGGTTGTGATAACTCTTCATCATATGCATATTTTCCCACTGTTTTAGTCTTATTTATCCTCAATCATCAATTAAATTAAGGATTTATTTGATACATTTTGTTGATTTTTGTTCTTTGAGTTAATAAAATGTTTTTTGTTTTTATTTCGTTGATTAAGTAGGAATTTTTCGTAATTTTACATTGCGTTTTGTTTTAGTGCAGTGCTGAATTTTAGTGAAAAAACAACATGATATATGTGGAGTATTCCAGCCCTATCTGGAGTTCTAGATGTCCAATTAGTGTCACTCCAAGTGCTAATGAAAGCTAAGATCCATATCTACAACTTCCATGAAGACAATGGGACCAAATTCAGACGCACAAGATGAGAAAAATGCAAAATACATCAGATAGCAGATGTTGTGCGCCTGGAGCGCGCCCTGCGCGCCTGGAGCGCATTTCTCGTGTTTCAGTTCTGTCAACAAGCGCCTGGGGCGCGCGACGCGCACCAGCAACCATAAAAACGCAGATTTTTACTATTTTAGGGATCTTTTTCACTATTGGGATGTTGGGAGACTTGTGCCCTAGCATAGAAACTCAAAACGGCCGTTTTTAACATCATTGGAGCAGTTTTATCAAGAATCATTCATGAATCCTTCTTGTAATTCTTCTCTAATCTCTATCTCTTTTATCTCTGTCATGAGTAACTAAACCCTATTTGTTAGGGATAAGTGTAACAAGATGAAACCCTTATTTTTATGATTTGATTTCTAGTTATATGAATGAGTTTATTGAATTATTTTTCTCATCTTTGTGCTTAATGCTTTTTATTGCTTGATCAACATTAAAATGTTCTACGATTTGTATTTCGAAACGGAAGTGGACTTTACGAATACTTGAGATGAGAAATTCATGAATTTGTAGTCTAGACATAGGTGCAGGTCATGAAACAAATTATATTAGTTGCAAAACAATAATTTACAAGAGAATTTCTATACGGTAATGCTTAATTCTAATCTTAAATCTACTAAGGAATTAGGAGTTACTTTGGAATTAAAGGTTCTGTCACTAAGACTTAGGGGCAAGAATAATAAAGAGAATTCGGTAATAATTCAATAAAGGAATTCAATAACTAGGATCAAATTAGACACCAAGGTTGGATTCAAAGTGAAACTCATCCCTGATATTTTTCTCAATTTATAAAAGATCAATTTTACTACTACTGTCAATTTTAAATATTATTTCAATCAACTTGGGACCTTTTGTTCAATTTTAGTAACTAAATATAATTCAATAGTAAAACGCAATCCTTGAGTTCAACACTCGGTACTACTGTTTTATTATTACTTGCAACGATTCAGTACACTTGCTGAAACGCTATCAGCTATCATTATGGCAAATCATACCACATAAAAAGAAATTACAGATTCCTTAAGAGGGATCAATCAAGGAAAAGAGATAAAAACAAAGAGAAGATAAATGACAAATATACAATAGCAGTTGCATCTGTTAATAATATCTACATTGTTTGTTATGATAATTACATAAACCTTGCATGTTAGGATTCAACTTGAATTGTTGATTCAGGTGCCTCATGTGACACCCTAAACCCAAATGAAATAAAAGTAAAATGCACTAATTTTTAAAGAGATTCGTAGCGGTTCCAAAATAGAGTATATAATTTTTTTTTAAAAAAAACTTTAAGATTCAGGACGTCACATTCACAGTTACACAAAATGCTTGCATAAAAATTTTCAATAAAAAAGAATCCTTTAGTATCAAATATAGTTGATGTTTATTAAATAAATATTTTTGATATAAAAGCAAGTTCTAAACTTAGAGACAATTAATTTCTACCTCTGAATAACCGATAAAAAATAATACAATTGATCAATCAAATTTACAAAAATCTAAATTGTTCAAAACTCAACAAAATACGATAAATTACTCCCACCCAATATCACCTATTCAGAGCGTGGATCCCCAATCGATAACCTGAAATAACTGCGCTCTCGCAAGCGCCAAACACAAGCAACGAGGGGTGAGCGTCGAAAGCATGTAATAGTATAAAATAACTGAGAAGAACATGTAAAAAATATTAAATATCGTATCATATCAAATCACAACCAACAAGAATAATCAAGGTAAAACATTGATACAATCCACAACATCAAGTAAGTAAATACACAAATCAAGTAATGTTATGCATGCTCTTATACTCTAGACTCCTCCTCTTTCTTTGGTACCATTCTAACTTTGAAGTACTTGGTTAGGAGGCTTGATACTATGCCACCACGCAAGTGGATGGACAATTCAAATTGGCCATGTCCTCATAGATCCCCTCAACTCAACCCGAGACACATATACGTGACAGTCGAGGTAAACGTGTGTTGCATGGTAGCTCTCGACATTTGGAGTGCTACCTCTAAGTCACTTAGGAATTCCCCACCCGAATACCTCCAAGGTCTAACAATCTTGCCATAAGGCTCAACAACAGACCGCCGCGATCAGGCTCATTCAGTTGTACTTCCCCATAATCATTAGGCTTGTCAGGTCCTACCTATATGATGACCAAATAATCTCCACTTCAAAAATTATCAACAACTACTTTCTCCCCTCGTTGGCCTAGGTTACTTACTCCATTAAGAGAACCATCATTGGCACGGGTCAAATTTGTCACTATTCAATTAAACACAATATGCATTTCATGATATTCATCAAGGTGGTACTATCATAAGTCAAGGAGTACACATCGTCATTGCAGATTTCCATAGTCATACATTACATTTAGAATTTATCATCATAATACGTCATCTCAAACAATAAAGGGTATTCACTCACATATAATAATAATCCTATATCATTCATACACACCACATCAATTGCAAGGCAAATAATTACAATTCATCACATTTTATATCATATATCAATATCAAGGACAGATATAAACAAAGCACATAATGCATCAAATATACTATTCTACAATAATTCAACTATCGCATGATCTTCAAGAATCAAATCAAACATTCTATAAAGGTTTCTAATTCATACTTTAACCTCACAAAATTCAAGTTTGCTCATTAGTCAATTATTACTCAAAGGGCTTCTGCCATACGTAGCGAGCCTCGAATGAATTGTGGGAAATACGGTATTCCCGTTCATCTCACTTAATTTATACTCATGCATTGGAACTCACTCTCACCCCATACCTCAATTTGACGCTTTCATAAGATATAAGGACCATAATGATTTTCAGCAACCATGAGTTGTCGACAACACGCAACGAACGAGTCCAAAAGCATCGACGAATTTGCAGAGTCAATGAAACATGGCTGATAATTTACGCGGACTATAAAAATCAATGTCACATAATTAATAAAAATATTAAGAGAATAAACATATTCGAAACGAAGTGAAACAAGTTATCAGAAAAAGGCCTCACCGAAGTGTTGGAGCACCGACAGGGTCCAACATCAACTTCCCCAAAACAGACGAATGATTAGTGCTTCTTGAAGGTTTCGACAAGAGGAATGTAAAAACGATATCAGTTTTTCAAGATGATGAATGTGTTGTCCGGAATTCAAGAAAACAGCCACGACAATGGTGGAAACACATTTTTAAAATGTAACGGTTGGCGATTTCGAGCATAGGTAACGAAAGAGGGTGTTTCGTGGAGTTCAAATATGGTCTTGGTTTTCGTTGGTGATAGTCGTGGTGGCCGAAATCTTGATCAAAAGGTGGTGATGTGATTTTTGGTAACGAGGAATAGGGCGTTTAAGTTTGCAATTCAAGTTGAAAATGAAAGAAGAGATCACAACTATCACAAATGTGGTCTCGGTTTTGCACAACACCCACTATAACGATCATAATTGAAGAGAGAACATAGAGAAGAAATAGGAATGGCGGAAAGCGTATATACAAAGAAGAAGAAGAAGAAGAAGATGGCTCGGTCTTCCTTTTTTTTTTATTATCTTATTTTATGTTTTCATTATTATTATTATTATTAATTATTATATTATTATTATTATTATTATTAATATTATTATTATTATTATTATATTACTAATTATTATTATTATTATATTATTATTATTATTATTATTATTATTATTATTATTATTATATTATTATTAATTGTTACCCTTGTATATGAACTTAACCCATAAAACACATTTTACTCCTTTCTTCTAATTTTTTTTTATTAAATACCAATAGATTAGCAAAATTTAAATTCTTTATACTGATTTATTTTTTAATAAATTCCATTACTAAAATATTACTAATATTTTGAAACAATATTTATAAAGATAAAGTGATTCATAATAATTAATTCTTTTAAAATACATTATAACCATACTCTCATATTAAAAAAATAATTACTATAAAATTATACATATTTTTTTCATCAAATACTCACATTAATACTACTATCATCAGTGAGTATTTCAAAATTATAAAACAAATAAATATAACATCTAAACTTTAATATTAATTAACTAAATTATAATAATATATATAAAATCATAGTATCATAACAAAGATATAAAAATATAGGAAATCAATTGCAATTGTACTAGCATCTCAAGATGAATATTTATCAACTAAATAACTAAAAAATATAAACCAGTTAGATAAAATTGAAGTATAACTATGTGAACACTTAACATCATTCAAACTCACAAAAAATATATCACATTTACTAGATACATGCATATACACGTTAAATGCCTAAAATCTTATTATTTAAATTATTAAACTAAAATAGTATTATTTTTTATAAAAATATATAAAATAATATAATATTTGTTATTTATATCACGCATTTAGTCTAATATGTAATTAGTAGATCATAGAAAGACCATATATAAAGAAAATTAATTTCAAAATTAATCAACATTATATTTTAAAATAATTTTAACACCAAATCAATTATTTAAAATTCTATTTAATTAATGAAATAATTTATTATAAAATTTGGGGTGTTACACCTCATATCATGTTACTCCCTATGTGTGATTTCTTCTCATCTTAGTGATTTTGGCATGGTAGAAATGGAAGATGAAGAAGTATGTAAAATTATCAGTATGGGAGATGTTTGGGTTGAAACTGAGAAGAGAAGAAAGAGTATGTAAGTGACTAGTTTTCAAACAAACAACATAAAAAAATTAATGGTTAGCGTATTGTAATTGTTTTTATTTTCATGTTGACAATATTAAAAAAAATACTAATTTTAAGTAATCGTTTATTGATAAACATTTATCCTTGCATGGTCTTTATATATACATTTTAATTAATATATTAATATTATTCTCATTTTTATTTAGAAAATATAAAAAAATACTAAATTTAATTAATTGATTAGTGACAAATATTTATTTTGTATATGAATAGTACTCTCCAACAACTTCTTTAGCGACTCATTTCTCAGAAAATAAATTGAAGTGTGAAAAATTATAATTTGTATCATAATTGTTCTTATTTTTTATGTTGACGAAATATGAAAGCACTAATTTTAACTAATTCTTTATTTGCAAAATTTTGTCTCATATAATTTTTATAATTAAAATGAGAACAAAAATACTGCATAATAAATATTTTGGTGAAATTTATGTTATACAACAGGGCAACATTTTGATGCTACTTTGTGGTTTGTTAAATGTAAGAATATGGTGCTATTTATATTTTGTAATGGTGCTGGTTTTGGGCGTCTGATGTGTTAAAGCCACACTTAAGGGATAGTACACTTCTACCGTAGTAGTAATAAAATTAGGATGGAAGTTCCAGATATTGTACCCAAGTGATATAAAGTAATAATTGTCAAACTAATTACATTCCTATTTATTTAGACACACAAATTTGTCGTTAAAATGGTTCTGAGTGTGCAAGAATAAATTAGATAAAGAACAAGCAATTCAATTTATGAAAAACTAAGGCATTTGGTTTGACTTAAATCAATCTATTATAGTATATTAAAATAGACTCCTATATCCTATTCTGATACGTCATCAAATATTATGCCACTTTATTCAAACATTGTCAATTCAAAGAAAATCTGATGTGACACATCTAACAAGCACTCTTCAACTTCAATTTTATTTTATTCTTGCAATTTGCTTTAGCACATTTATTTACTTTAGCACACATTTTATTATAATAGTTTTTCCATATAATTTTTTGTAGAACTATTCATGTGCCATGAGTTACCAATTATAATACAATAAATATGAGTTAATCGGAACTCATTGTTCATCCATCATCAATGATAACGGTTCTTAATTCTGAATTAATATATTAAGTCATTATAACGGTTTCTCAAGAAATACATAGTAATTATTAGTGGAAGTTATTTTATATCTTAAAACAGGAAGACAATGACATCTATGATTAGTCCCTATGGAACTTGTAACATCTCAAATTTCATAATCAACTATTTTCTTAATTAAAGTGAATTTTAAAGAAATTAATTGGTGTTAAAATTATTTTAAAATATATATTTATATGTGTGAGATTCTTATGGTGTTAAAATCAACTTCTCTTATATGTGTGAGTTTCTTATGGTTTTTATAATCGTATATATATTTAATTCAATGAGTAATATGATTTAATTAGTAATATAAATTATATATATATATATATATATATATAAGGAAATAGCATGTTATGGAATAAACAAAAATTAGCATTACATTGGGCACCGTTGATTGATAACTGTTCCAGGAAAAGTTTCTCCATTTCCATTCAAATTTCAGTATGTTGTTTCATTCATTCAGCTAGTCAATTAAACACACTTTTTCAGATTTTTAACCATCCCAATTTCTCTCTAAAATACCCGACTTCTCCGTTTATGAAATTCGTAATTTTGCACCGTTCTTCTCAGTTTCAAAAATTGATCATTTTAGAGTGTCTTTTCATAATTTTATTTTTGATGTTTACCTATAAATTGTCGAGTTAGATCGACCGAAGGACAAGGAGTCAAAGAACATATACTTTGTCTTGCGGACTCGCATTCCTCTGTAAAAGTGTCGAAAAAAGGTAAGGGTAAGAGGACGTTTAATTTCATGAATATATTATAATATGAGATGAACGAGAAAACCGTATTTCCCAACATTTCATGCGTGGTTCGTTACACACGGCGGTAGCCCTATTTAGTAATAATTGAATTAATAGAACTAATTATGGTTTGTAGGATTAAAATATGTTGCAACTGAGTGGTATATGTGAATAAAGTTTAAATTTTTATTTTTAATGTGTTAAAAGTCTTATTTATGATAAATATAAATTAAAGTCTGAATTTTTATGTTATAAATGATAAAATTTTAATTTTTATGGCTAATATGAAGTAAAGTATGAATTTTTATGTTATATGTAATAGAGTTTTGAGTTTTACGTACAATGAATATGAAAAAAAGGTTGAATTGTATGTTATATGTGACAAAGTTTTCACCTTGATGATATATACGAGTTGGAGTTGAATTTTGCTCTTATATATGTTAACATGTTAATCTTTATGGTGTATATGATATCAAGTCTTGATTTTTGTGTGTATATGGTGAAATTTATAATTTCCATCATTATTTGTTTATGAATATGTGATACTCATGCTAAGGATGTGTGGCAAATGATCTTAGTGATATGTGAATAAAATGATTTTAAAACGTGATTTGAATGCATATGACATGATTCTTAGTGGGTTGTGTGGAAATATATCTCTTTGATAATATATCATCATGTCATGGCATATGCATCTTCGTGGAAGTTGCCTTTATGGCAAGCTCTCCCCCATTGGTGTAGGTGATTTTTTGTGTGGAAGTTGCCTTAGTGACATGTATTATATCCGGATCATAGTTATTAGGAGCATGCATAGCACTTGGTAGATCATATATTACATACTATATTACAATGTAATATAAAAACATACTATTATATTAGGAGGATGCATAGCACTTGGCATATGATTTTCTATGTAGATCATATTACAATGTAATATAAAAACATACTATTATATCACTTGGTGTTCCATTCATGTGAATAGAAAATACCACAACACAAAGTTCATTTTCTAAATATCAAAAATTAAATCTTGTTATTTCCTAATACGATTTTTTTAGTTTAATTTATATTCATTATCCATCATATGAGTGATTTTATAAGTAGTTGTCAAGAAAATCAAACTTTATTAAATGATTTACCAATTGTGTTTGATTGACAATGGATAAATATTTTACACTGACAATATATATAATTAAATTATTTTTATTATATTATTGTTATTTTATTTTGTATTAATTTTGTAATAATAACTGTATTATTTATATAATATCTTTTTGTTATTTTATGTATTCTAAATAGAATGGATTTAGTTTTTTTTTTTAGAAAGGTTAACTAATTCTTATTACTTACCATAAGTATGGTAAATGGTTGTGTCCAATATATGTGAATGTTGTAAATCTCTGACACCAAACTTAATTCCTAATAATCAACACTTGAATCTTGTGATTTCTAATGCAAATTTTGTTTATCCAATATATACTTTATGCATAAAAATATTTTGTTCCAGTAAAAAACCAAATAAATAAATCTAATTCAAACTACATTTGATTAGGTCCAAACAGTGTCAAAAATTAATGGAGAGTGATACACTAAAAAAAAAAATAGGGTATAGTAGCAACTAAATTTGGCAAGTTATGTCAATTTCAACCGTCACTAAATACCAGAATGGTGTCTTCACTTCGGTTGTAAATTTAAATGCTTCTTAGATTAAAAGAGTTGTATGTTGGAAGTTATAGTTCGAACTATCATATTAGACATTTTTTTAAACCTTAATTTTGTTGTTTAAACCAATGGCACTTTCAACAACACATGTCTTGAAGTACGGATAAATCATAATGTCTTGTGTGTTAGTTTAACGACCCGTAAAATTACTCTTTAATTATTGCAATATTAGATCAAATGTTGAAATCTTAACATTAAAACTATAATATTTTAAAATTAATCTCTGTTAAGAAATTTTTCATATTTAATCATATTATAAAATATTAAAAACTTTAATCATTGAATATAATATACTTAATTTATTTCATAATAAAGGATAAATTAACAAAACCTAATGTTTAATCACATAATGACATCAATTATTTAAAAACAATTTTATTAACACACACTATACAATATGATTTTATATTTAATGGATGATTGCAATTATAATTAGTGTTTCTTATTTGAGAAACAATTATAATTAGAGTTTTAAACACTGTTGTTATCATGAGGATGTTTTGTAGTATGTGGAGCGAGGAAATCACATCCTAACGATCTACGTATAAAACAATTATTTAGTTGTCTAATTTTAGTGTTTGTACATAGTTAAAAGAACCAAAATAACAACAAATAATGCTCAACAAAACAAATTTTTGTATGTAGATGGAAATGTGTTGGAAAATGTCAATTAATTATCTATCGTAACACTTTACAAAATTCAAAATAGTTAATTCATGTGCAAGTAATAAAACTAAAATAGTCACGACAAACTGTGTTCGGCACAACCAAACTTGTGTTTGTGGATGCGTATAACTTACTTTGGATACAACTTTACAAGAATTAAAATAGTTAAATCATTTATATTATACAACCTAGATAACTTACTATATTACGAGACAAGGCGTTAATGCCACTATATATAAAGCTTATCAAACCCATTTGTCAAACACTCGTCACCACATATATCAATATTGATCATAAAAAAATAAATAACACCATGAAGATCTTTAATCTCTTTTGCATCATCCTCACATTTGGTTTTCTTGGAAATGTAGTTTCAAGTGTTGATTCTCTCCCATATGAAGCTATCTTCAACTTTGGTGACTCTATAAGTGATACTAGGAATGCTATGGCTTTCCATCGTGACCATCCCATGCCTAACGATAGTCCTTTATGACTCAACATACTTCAAACATCCAGCTGGACGTTTGTCGAATGGACGACTTATCATAGACTTTATAGGTATTTTTTACTCAAACATGCTCCATCTATTAAAGTTGTTTACATTCTTCAAAATCAAAAAATAACATTGGTTAATTTTTTATCTATAATTCACTTATTTGTGGCCATTCAAATTGTAGCTGAGGCATATGGACTGCCATTTTTGCCGGCCGTAAAAAATATTACCAAAGACCAAGACATTAGGAAAGGAGTGAATTTTGCAGTTGTTGGTTCCACTGCACTTGAAGAATCGTTTTTCACAAAATCGTGGAGTTATGGTACCAGCGACAAATAACTCACTAAGTGTTCAACTTGGATGGTTTAAGGAGCTAAAATCATCCCTCTGTAAAAACATAGAAGGTTTTACTATAACTCCTTCATTATTAGTAGTATTTTTTATAATTATCACATTTCCTTGATTAATGTACTTGTGTTAAATAAATTATGTTTTCTCAATATTTTTAACATAATTGTTGTTCCACTATGTAACAGAGTGTGATGTCTACTTCAAAAAATCAATGTTTCTTGTTGGAGAGATAGGTGGAAATGATGTAATTCAGTATGCTTTCGGTCAGAAAACTATTACAGAAATTCGAGAAATTGTCCCCCCATCATAGTAGAAGCAATTGCAAATACTATCTCTGTATGTTATGTCAAATTTAAGTATTTGAATGATTGATCTAACCATTAGAAATTAGATTTAATTAAAGATATAATCGAATGAATCATGGCCATGAGTACATATAACAAATATTTTGTTTTATTTTCTTTCCATTTATTAGGCGTTAATTGAAGAAGGAGCGACTGAGCTTGTGGTTCCTGGGAACTTTCCAATAGGGTGTAATGCTGCTTTTTTGACAATGGTCGATAGTAAGAAGAAAGAAGACTTTGATGAATTTGGGTGCTTGATATATTACAATAATTTAGTCGAATACTTTAACGAGCAACTCAAAAAATGCCATAAAGACATTATAACAAAAGAATTCTCAAGCTAAAATAATATATTTTGACTACTACAATGATGCAAAACGTTTATATCAAGCACCACAACAATATGGTGTGTGTTATTCTTACTTTCTTTAATCCAAAAATAATTATTTGTCAATTTTTTGTTAAAATTCATTTAAACTTTCACTTTGTTTTACGTACATTGAAGGCTTTACTTCTGACAAAAATGAGATTATGAAAGCATGATGTGGATTAGATGGGCCATACAATGTCAATTTTAATATTCCATGTGGAGGGTCAGGTACAAAAGTTTGTTCAGACACCTCAAAACTAATAAATTGGGATGGAGCTCACTTAACTGAAGCTACTTATAGGATGATAGCAAAGGGATTAGTTGAAGGCCCTTTTGCAAATCCTTCTCTTCAAACTCCACCTTTCAAGATAGCTTAGAAATGAGAATGTTGGGGGAAAAAAATAAAAGAATCTTTAATGAATTCAAAATAGGAGAAGACTTTATCTATGTAAAAAAGAACACCAAATTTATTCCATAAATAAAGTCTATATAACAAACAATAGTATTAACGGGTCTCATTAACTTTGTCGCAATATGTGTATATACATTTGAAGTTCACGTTTTTAATGTCTGTGGCAATGGTGTGTGTACAATGTAAAAGATCGGTTATATTTTAGTTGAAGTGAAGTTACCTATTGGGTTAAAAGTCAACTTTCATTTGCCATTGGTCATTTCATCATGACATCAAATTATCAAATTATTTTCTCTCTTCAGTTACTTAAAAAGTCATATAAGCAACAATAATATTAACAGATCTAATTAACTATGTCGCAATATGTATATATACATTCGAACATTTAGTAACTAATTCTACAAACTACTTGAGACAAGTCAATGATTATTTAGATTGGTCGGAATCCTGCTGCCAAGGAAATTTAAATCTATTAACAGAGAAGGGATGTTTTATGGATTAAGTTTTAAGAAGCACCCGATTATTCATTTCATATTGCTTCAATCTCATTGGGTGTGTAGAGAGATGCTGAGATAAAAAAACCAGAATGTTAGCAAGAGTAGTTGAAATTCAGACTAAGATTATTACAAAGGAATTATTTTTATCGAGGATTCTATTATACACCATCACATCTAAACCTGTCACCCCTAATCAACATAAAAATACAATTTTGCAATTTTATTATCTATAGAATGTTCAAAGTTCACGTTTTTAATGTATGTGGCAATGGTGTGTGTACAATGTAAAAGATCGGTTATATTTTAGTTGAAGCGAAGTTACATATTGGGTTAAAAGTCAACTTTCATTTGCCATTGGTCATTTCATCATGACATCAAATTATCTAAGCATATTTAGATTATCTAAAATGAATCAAGTGTAAATTGAAAAAATCAAATGTTGTTATTTTAACAAATTCATAATTAGATATAATGTACTTGCTATATCTACTTTTAATTTATTATTGACTGATTGAGATTATTCATTCTAGTCTCTTAGGAGTCTATCTTTTTGAAGCATATCAACTATTGTTACGGGAGAAGAAGAGAGCAAGCTGAGACAGAAGAAAAAAAAGGAGGCAATAGTTGGTAAGAAAAAGAGATAGAGTTGAAAAATGGAGAAATTTGAAAACTTACGATTTTATCCACAAAACATTGACACAAAGATACAATTACCCTCGATTTAGATGATTTGACAGAAAACTAGATAAGGCTAGTGATGGTTTTATCCATAAAGCTATCAAATGTAACATAGACAAGTACAAAATAATTGAATTAAATTTAAAATATGAAGTTAAAAATTTAAAATTTAAATATGCAATTAGTCACTATAAAATGCAACAAATTTGATTTTAGTCCTTAAAGATAATTTATTTTTATTGAAGTCCCAGCAAAATGCAAGCGTTTTTGTTTTAGTCTCAAGTACTTAACACTGTTAATTTTTAATAGTTGAATAATTAATGACTTTAAATTTAATATGGAATTAATTCCTACAAAAAAAAATTTA
Source organism: Cicer reticulatum (assembly GCA_002896235.1). Lineage (NCBI taxonomy): Eukaryota > Viridiplantae > Streptophyta > Magnoliopsida > Fabales > Fabaceae > Cicer > Cicer reticulatum. The sequence continues at coordinate 26,986 of PGWS01038763.1, forward strand.
ATTTTAGACGCTTCAAACTAAAAATAAAATCATTTAAGTCTCTACAAAATATTAGAAATTTGATTTACTTCCTACATAATAAAAATTGTTTTAGTCATACAAGAAATTTGACCTACATAATAATAATAATAATAATAATAATAATAATAATAATAATAATAATAATATAAAAATAATAACAATAATATCAATAATAATAAATAATAATTCATTTTAGTATCATGTACGATCTTTGTAATTAAGGCTTAAAGATATGATTGGTCCCTATAAATACTTGGTTTAGTCCCTGCCCGTTTTTTTGTTTGATTATTGTACTTGTAAATATTTTTGTTATTTTTTTTTGTTGATATTTGCTTTTTTGTTTTAATCCCTTCAAAATTGATCTCTACAATTCCTAATTATATCTCTAATAGAGGAACTAAAATTAAATATTATATAATATATATATATATATAAATATATATAATGCATAGATTCATTTTAATAAAAATTAATTTTAGAGGGACTAAAACAAAAGAGCAAGGACAGAAAATAAACAAAAATATATTTACAGAGACAAAAAACTTAGATATTTGGAAGTGCTCTCCATTTATAACTGAAAAATTGCACATTCATAGAAAAACAATGACAAATAACTATAGAAGGGTAAGATCCTATAACCTAAAACTATAAGTTATTTGTTCATTTATTGAATTTAAGTTTTTGGATTCTTACTCAAATGGTTTATTATATTTTCTTCGTGGAAGATATTGAATTTTAAAAATTGTTAATTATAATGTATAGGCTTTGCTTAATGATATTACAGAATATGGACATTCGCCATCGTCGTAATTGGATGTATAATAGGCTAAATCATAGTTGAAAGGGGAACAGTGATGCATTTCTAAAAGAGTTAAATGAATTTGTATCCTTTGCAACCCAACAACTAGACTTATCAAATAGATAAATTAGATGTCTTTGTTCTATTTGCAAAAACATTAATTTCTTAGACTTTGAAGTGGTTAAGGTTCATATTTTAAGGAAGGGGTTTAAACCTGATTACTGGTATTGGACATCTCATGGAGAAAGTGATCCAAAGTTACATGTAGAAATTAAAAGAAAAAAATATGCACTAGAGCGGCATAAAAACCACTTTAATAGATTCGAGAGCATGGTTTATGATGTTATTGGACTACCGTATCAAATGGATTCTCAACGATATTTTAATCAAACAGTGGCACTTATGAAGGAGACACATCCTCCAAATAATCTGGTTCCTAAAGATTATTATAGGACTAAGATTATTGGAGATATCATCAAAAGTAATTTTAGTCAGTCATGGCCCTCATGGAAAAAAATACACATTGATACGAGAGACTTTTGGTTTGAAGAGTTTAAGGTATATTGTTTCAAAGGAACCTTTAATAAGTTTAAAACTAGAACAACAATGTGGAGAACAACAAGGGAACCTTATGTCTTTAAAAAATATTACCACATGCTAACCTGCTGCTTGTTTATATATACACATAATGGATTTAATATTTGTCCACCAGATGATGTGTGGGATAGAAAGAACTTTGAAATACGAGGTGCAACAATAATGAATAATAATCTAAACAAGGTTTGTAGCTTAATGGGAAGACCAAGGTGGATTGGTCAGAATGTTTGGAATTACTTATGTGATCATTGGGAAACTCAAGGATTCAAAAAGAAGAGCATACAAGCAAAAACAAATTGAGCATCTGACTGTGGAGGTTTTTGAGGGTCCCTTCACACATGTGGCTATTTCACCACATCCCAACATATAGTTAATTTGGTTAAGCTTCCTATCTTTTCTATATTTTAACTTTTATATATGATTTAATATGTAATTGTAATGTGTATGCTTTGATGTGTGTAACTTCTATTAATTTTTAAAGAAATACATACACTAATGTTTGTTTTATTGTTTAACTTTTACACAATATAATTATGTTGTGTTAAATTTATTTTGTAAATTTCATTTTTGTTTTGCAAATTAATTCTTATAATTTTGTTTTGTAAATTTCAATTCTATTGTACAAATTAATATCACATGTTTACAAGTTTTTAATGTTGAGTTTTCATTATGTCGTTAGACGAAATTGAATGACATCCCTCCTAGTTATTCTGATTTATTTCTCCGCACACATAAACATTGTAAGGATAAAACTTTAGTTGATAAAAGATTGGAATATGTTCATGTAATAGGTTTTAATTCTAAAGTGTATATTCTTTTTTGTTGGTTTTATTCTATTTTAGTGTATTTTAAAATATTAATTAGCTTTATATTTATGTTGACATGAAAAATTTAAACATATGTTGGAATAATTGATCCAAGAAACAACTTTACAAGAAACTCCCCCATCAAATGAATTAGATGTGTGGTGTGAGGTTGCAAGAATAAAAAGAGTACGAGTATAAAGTCTCAGAATGGAATCTATTGTATTATTAGGGAGATCATATTATATGTTGGGTGGACTCACTCCCCAAGTAGAATCCACCAATCTTATTATTATTATTATTATTATTATTATATATTATTATTATTATTATTATATTATATTATTATTATTATTATTATTATTATTATTATATTATTATTTTATTATTTTATTATTATTGTTATTATCAGTATTAATATTGTAATTATATTAAGAAAAAAAAGAAAGAAAAAAAAGGAACAAAGTGTTTTATTGGACTTGACCCATAATGAAAGAAAAATAAAGGGATTTGAAATCACTATTTTTAGAAAAGAAAAAGTCAGCCGCACAACATCAAGAGAATGGAGAAAAAAATAGACTTCTAGGTGGTGGTAACAGATGTATAACAAACTTGCTCTGTTGATCTACAATTTTAGAATGTTATTTCTATCACTGAGTTTATTATTTTCATATATAGTATGAGTAGTTTTACCTTCTCTAATTGTTACTTGGAATACCCAATTCAGTGGAAGATTATAAAGTTGTTGTTATTGTTGATTGAGGTTCCCTATTGTCATTAGGAAGACTATGATGTACTCATTAATTATTATAGTGAAATTTTTTACTTGACTAGGTCTTGGGGTTTTTATTCTCTCAATTTCAGGGATGTTTTCCACGTTAAAAATTATGTTTGTCTCGTATTTTATTTTCTGTCAATTATTAATGTTATGTCCAACTGTATTTTTCTGTTTGGCCATTTATCTGCACAGGTGGGTGATACCGTTTCAGCAAGTGTACTGAATCGTTGCAAGTAATAATTAAAACGGTAATACCTAGTGTCGAACTCAATGATTGCGTTTTACTATCGAATTATATTAATTACTAAAATTGAACCAAAAGTTCTTAAATTGATGGAAAATAATATTTAAAATTAACAACAATAATAAAATTGATCATTCATAATAAGAAAAATGTCAGTGATGAGTTTCACTTTGGTGTCTAATTTGATCCTAGTTAATGAATTCCTTTATTGAGTTTATTACTAAATTATTTTTATTATTCTTGCCCTAATGTCTTATTGACGGAACATTTAATTCCAAAGTAACCCCTAATTCCTTAGTGGATTTAAGATTAGAATTTAGACTTACAGTCCATGAATTCTCTGGTTAACTATTGTCTTTGCAACTAATTTAATTGGTTTCATGACCTGCATCTATCCCTAGACTACAAATTCATGAATTTCTCATATCAAGTATTCGTGAAATCCACTCCCGTTTTAAAATACGAATCGTAGAACGTTTTAATGTTGATCAAGCAATAAAAATCATTAAGCACAAAGATGAGAAAAATAATTCAATAAACTCATTCATATAAATAGAAATCAAATCATAAAAATAAGGGTTTCAACTTGTTACACTCATCCCTAACAAATTAGGGTTTAGTTACTCATGACAGAGATAGAAAAGATATAGATTAAAGAAGATTACAAGAAAGATTCATGAATGATTCTTGATAAAACTACTTCCAAAGGTGTTAGAAACGATCATCTTTGAGTTTCTCTGTTAGGGCACAAGTCTCTCAACTTCCCAATAGTAAAAAAGATACCTAAAAAGTGATAAAAATGTGTTTTAATGAGTTCTGATGCGTGTTCTGCGCCCCAGGCACATGATTTGCCCTTCAAGCGCGAATTGACAGATTCAATAGTGCAGAAATGCGCCCAAGGCGCAGCTGTTGCGCTTCAGCCGTACAACTTCTTCTGTTTGACGTTTTCTGCATTTGTCTCCTCTTTTTAATCTGAATTTGGTTTCGGTGGCTTCATGAAAGTTGTAGCTATGGAACTTAGCTTTCATGTGCACTTGGTTTTACTCCAATTGGACATCTACAACTCCAGATATAGCTTAAATACTTCATATAGGTCAAGTTGATTTCTCACCAAAGTTCAGCACTACATTAAAACAAGGAAACATCGCAAAACTACAAAAAAAAAATCTCCACTTAATCAAGGAAATAAGAACATAAATATTTCATTAAAACCAAGAACTAAAATCAACAAAATATATCAAATAACTCCTTAAATAAACAAATGATTAACGATAGATAAGACTAAAAACAATGGAAAATATGCATATGATGAAGAGTCATCAGTGGGAGAAAAATATTTCGCATTATTGAGATAGTTATCTCTAATTTTCTCTGGTTTTTCCCAACAAAGTGGTATCTAGAGCTTGGTTGATTTGAATTGTGCATTTAAATGGACGAAGAAAATAAAGGTCTGAATATTATTAAACTCAACTCTTCTAATTACAGTAAAGATTTATATGATCCTATTGAGGGTGACACTGCTAAACCCACAGATAAATTTGACGCTAACTGGAAGAAGATGAATAGAAAGGCATTGGCGTTGATCAAACAGTGGTTGGATCTTAGTTCATATCCACATGTTGAAACTAGAATAGATGCTAACAAGATGTTAGAAAAATTAAAACAGTTGTATGAACGAAAGAATGTGCAAACTAAAGTATTCTTATTCGGAAGCTGGTGAATATGAAATACAAAGATGGGGATTCAATGGTAGAGCATATAATTTATTTTTCAGAATACAGTGAATCAGTTGACAACTGTAGATATTAAATTAGATGATGAGTTGTAAGCATTATTATTGTTTAGTTGTTTGCCTAGTAATTGGGAAGTCCTTGTTGTGACGTTGACCAATTCAGCTCCAAGTGGAAATTTGAAAATGTCAATAGTTAAAGGGAGCATGTTGAATGAAGAAGATCGAAGAAAGGAATGTGGATTGATTGGTTCTTCCTCAAAGTCAGAAACACTAGTTATAGAGTCACGTGGGAGATGTATGTAACACCCCAAATTTTATAATAAACTATTTTATTAATTTAAATAGAATTTGAAATAATTAATTGGATGATTAATATTATTTTAGAATATATGTTGATAAATTTTGTGGCTAATTTTCGTTATATGGATGCTTTCTATGATGTGCTAGTTTGATACATGTTTATATTAAGTGAGCGATATAAATAATGAATATTTTATTTTATTATTTTATATACTTTTTTAAAAATAATAGTATTAGTATAATATTTAAAGAATAAGATTTTTATGCGATTTTAAGTGTATATGTGAGTTGGTAATTAATGTGATATCTTCTTGTATGTTTGATTATTGGTAAAGTGTGCGCATATTTATATTTAATTATTTCTAAGTATCTCTTATTTTAATTATTTACTTTATAAATAATTATCTTTAGATATTAGTAATGTTGTGTTTGAGTTTCTTTATTTTTAAATACTTGTTTATGTGGTTGTGATTTTATATATATTTATTATGATTTAGTAGTTAATGTAAAATATTGATGTTATATTTATTTATTTGATAATTTTGACTATTTCTAATATGATTGTATTATTATAATGTGAGTATTTTGAGAAATTAGTAATAATTGTAGAGATTATTTTTGAATGTGAGAGTTTTAATTATTAGTAATATGTTTTTTTTATATTCATTATTTTAATTATTCTAATTGATAAAATTATAGTAATAATTGGAAAAATTGGAGGGGATATTAAAAAGGAGATTAAATTATTATTAATTCTTTGTTTTAGCAAAAATAATAATAATAATAATAATAATAATATAATAATAATAATAATAATAATAATAATAATAATATGGGTTAAATGAGTTAGATTAGTAATAACTAATATATATATATAATATATATAAAAGGTCAAGTATAACCCAAATGACTACAATTTAAAAGCTGAAGAGCAGTGTACTTGGAAAAGAGACTAGCCGCACTTGGAGGAAAAAAATAGAAATTGGGCACGGTGATCGATAATTGTCATAGAAAACTTTCTCTGTTTTCACCCAAATTTGAGTATATTGTTTCTTATATTTAGTTAGTCAATTAAACACGATTTTCCAAATTTTTAACGACCCCAATTTCTCTCTAAATACCTGACTTCTCCGTTTGTAGAATTCGTTATTTTGCACCGTTCTTCTTCACCGTAAGTCCGATTTGAGTGAAACCAACGCCAAAATGACAATGTGAAAAGTGGCTATATTATCCACTGATTGGGTTTTCTGATTTATGGTAATTTAAACTTGACCGAATTTTGAATTTATTTTTTAGAGTATGTTCTCATAATTTATTTTAACGTTTACCCATAAATTGTCGAGTTAGATCAATTGAAGGACAAAGAGTCAATGAACAAATGTTGTTTGCTCATGGAATTGTATTCGTGTGTGAAAGCATCGAAATAAGGTAAGGGGTGAGAGAGTGTCTGAATTCATGAGTATAATATATTGTGAGAATGGACGGGAAAACCGTATTTCCCAATGATTCATCCGGGGCTCGCTACGTATGGCAGTAGCCCTTTGAGTGATAAATTAATTAATGTGCAAATAAGAAAATTGTGAGATTAAAATATGGAATAGAAATATTTATAAGGTGTTGATTGTAACACCACAAAATTTTATAATGAACTATTTTATTAATTAAATAGGAATTTAGATAATTAATTTGGTGTTAAAATTATTTATAATATATATTGATTAGTTTTATGATTAATTTTTCTTATAGGCATGATTTCTATGATGTGCTAGTTTTATAAATATTAGATTACTGTGAGCGATATAAATAATAAATATTATATTTACTCTTTGATCTATTTTTTGAAAAAATAATAGTATTTTAGTGTAATATATAGTTTAAAGAAAAAGATTTTATGCAATTTTACGTGTATATACGTGTACCCAATTAATGTAATATTTTGTGTGTGTTTGATTGATAGTAAGTATGCACGTAGTTATATTTCAATTATTTAGAACTACTTCTATTTTAGTTATTTTTTTTATAAATAATATCTTGAGATAGAATTGATATTGTGTTTGATTTCTTTTATTTTTATATGCTTTTTTATGACATTGTGATTTTATATATATTTATTATCATTTAGTAATTAATATAAAATATTGATGTTATATTTATTTATTTTTTTGATTTTTACTATTTTCTAATATGATGATGTGAGTATTTTGAATAATAAGTATAATTGTAGAGATTATTTTGATTATTAGTAATTGAGGAAGATAGTTTTAATTATTAATATGTTTTTTATATTGATTATTTAATTACTCTAATTTAACATATATTAATTATGAAATATTAGTAATGTTTTAAAAATTTAATGATGTTTGATAGAGTATTAAAAAAAATGAGATTAAGTAACAATTATTTTGTTTTAGCAAAATAAAAATAATAATAGTAAAATATAAATTAAATAAGGGACAAAATGCACTTGACCCATTTATGTTAACCCTAATTTTGTTAATAAAATAAAAGAAAAGAACAAGGAAGGAAGCTGACGGCCATCACTAGTAAAACCAAGAGAAACCAACAACAAGCCTATCGTTTGGCACCGGTGATCGATAACTGTTTCAGAAACTTTCTCAGTTTTCACCCAAATTTCAGTATGTTGTTCCATTCAATTAGTTAGTCAATTAAACACAATTTTTCAAATTTTTAACCATCCAAATTTCTCTCTAAAATCCCCGACTTCTCCGCTTGTTAAATTACTTAGTTTGAACCGTTCTCTTTCACCGTAAGTCCGATTTGAGTGAAACCAACGCCAAAACGACCGTGTGAAAAATTGCTATTTTACCCACTGATTTGTTTTCTGATTTATGATCGATTGGAAGACAAAGAGTCAATGAACAAAGGATGTTTGCTCGTGGAATCGTAGTCGTGTGTGAAAGCGTCAAAATAAGGTAAGGGGTGAGAGAGCGTTTGAATTCATGAGTGTAATATATTGTGAGATGAACGGGAAAACCGTATTTCCCAACGATTCATCTGGGGCATGCTACGTATGGCAGTAGCCCTTTGAGGGATAAATTAATTAATGTGAAAATACGGAATTTGTGAGATTAAAATATAGAATAGCAATATTTGTAGGGTGTTGATTGATTTAATTTATTTGAATGTGTGGCATTTGATATTATTGTGATATTTGATTTAATATCGTTAAATGTTGGGCATTTGATATTATTGTGATATTTGATTTAATTTCGTTAATTGTGTGACATTTGATATTATTGTGATGTTTCATATTATTGTGATATTGGTTGTTGAATTAATTTTATGCATATGTTTGATTAGATGAGTTTAAATGATGTGTCAAGAATTAGAATAAAATTTATACTTATCGAAACTTGAAATATATTGGTAATATATCAGATATATTTATATTAGATTACTAAACAACCAAATCCTATAATTAGCTCATATATAACTAAATCCCTACTAGTACTCCTATATAATTGAATCCTATTAGTACTCATATATAACCGAATCCCTACTAGTACTCCTATTCAACTAAATCCCTATACTTGAGGGATATTAAATGGAAACATATTTTGACATGATGTTATAATAAAAATAGATGTGTTGTGATAATTTTATGTAATGATGATAATGTATGATTAATAATGGTGATGTGATAAATTTGTGATGAATATATGTGTTGTTGTATGATTGATGATAGTGATTCTATAAATTTGTGATAAGTTTATGTGATGATAATGATGATGTGAGATTAATTATAGTGATGTTATAAATTGTGATGAGAATATTGTGATTTCAATTTGTGTTTGAGATGACAGTATTAATGGAGTATCATATACCAACGAGGGGAGAAAATAAATATTGAGAATTTGTGAATTGGAGATTATTTTGTCATCATATAGGTGGGGCCTGACAAGCCTAGTGATTCCGGGGAAGTAAAACTGAATGAGCCTGATCGTGGCGGTCTGCTGTCGAGCCTTAAGGCAAGATTGTTAGACCTTGGAGGTATTCGGGTGGGGAATTCCTAGGTGACTTGGAGGTAGCACTCCAAATGTCGGGAGCTACCACGCAACACATGTTTACCTCGACTGTCGCGTATATGTGTCTAGGGTTGAGTTGAGGGGATCTATGAGGACAGGGCCAATTTGAATTGTCTGTCCACCGGGGTGGTGGCATAGTATCAAGCCTCCTAACCAAGTACTTCAGAGTTAGAATGGTACCACATTGTGAAGTAGAGTCTAAGCTCATGCATAGCATTGCATTTTATTGTGATTGTGTTTGTTGTGATTAATAGGTATCGTGGGTGGTGATAATTTCTCTTAGATAATTTGATGTTATAGTGAGATTTATTGATTTCCCTTGAGTGGTCTTGACTTTTTAATGTGATATTTTCTTGATGGGATGTTTGTGCAATGATACGGTTCTATTATGATTGTTTGCGTGTTCTTCTTACTTGTATTATACTGCCATCATGTTTTCAAAACTCACATCATGTTTTCAAAACTCACCTCCTTCGTTGTTTGTGTTTGACTGGCTTGGTCCTGCGTTTGCGAAATCGCAGTTATTACAGGTTAATGAATCTCGAAGTTCAAGTTTGGGAGGAACCACGCTCTGATAGGTGATACCGGGAATAAGGGATTAAGTTGTATTTTACATTTTTAATTTGAAATAAATTTTTGTATGAATATCTAAGAAGTACTAGTAAGTTTCTAAATTAAATCAAGTAATAATACTTAAATAAAGCTTATTGAGATTAAACTATTTTAACGGAGAAAATAAGTTTAAAGTATTCCTTTTGATTTTTGAGAAACGTGATATCCTAAATTAAAAATTAAAGTTTTTATTTTCTTGGAAACATATTTTATTTATCCGCTGCTAATTTTATAGAAATATGATATAAGTTATTATATATATTATTTTGGGGTTTAGGGTGTCACATTGATTGATTTAATTTCGTTAAATGTGTGATATTTGATATTATCGTGATATTTAACATTATTGTGATATTTGATATTATTGTGATATTTGATATCATTGTGGTATTTGATTTCAAATGAATTTGGTGCATATGTTTGATTAAATAAGTTTATGTGAATGCAATGTATAATGTAAGTCTATTTGATGATGATGTGTGATTTATGATATAAATTTGTGATAAGTTTATGTGATGATAATGATGATGCTTGATTGATGATAGTGATTCTATAAAATTGTGATGAGATATGATTAATGATAATGATATTGTGAATTTGTGATGAGAATATTGAAGTAACCCCATAGTTGGTGAAATAATTTTGATTCCAATTTGTGTTTGAGATGACGGTCTTAATGGAGTATCATAGGCCAACGAGGGGAGAAAATAAATATTAAGAATTTGTGAAGTGAAGATTATTTTGTCAACATATAGGTAGGGCCTGACAAGCCTAGTGATTTCGGGGAAGTACAACTGAATGAGCCTGATCGTGGCGGTCTACTATTGAGCCTTAAGGCAAGATTGTTAGACCTTGGAGGTATTTGGGTGGGGAATTCCTAGGTGACTTGGAGGTAGCACTCCAAATGTCGGGAGCTACCATGCAACACACGTTTATCTCGACTGTCACGTATATGTGTCTCAGGTTGAGTTTAGGGGATCTATGAGGATAGGGCCAATTTGAATTGTTCGTCCACCAAGATGGTGGCATAGTATCAAGTCTTCTAACCAAGTACTTCAGAGTTAGAATGGTACCATATTGTGAAGTAGAGTATAAGCTCATGCATAGCATTGCATTTTACTGTGATTGTTTTGTTGTGATTAATATGTATTGTGGGTGGTGATAATTTCACTTAGAGGATTTGATGTTATAGTGAAATTTATTGATTTTCCTTGAGTGATTTTAACTTTTTAATGTGATATTTTCTTGATGGAATGTTTGTGTAATGATACGGTTCTATTATGAATGTTCGCGTGTTCTTCTTACTTGTATTATATTGTCATCAAGATTTCAAAACTCACCTTCGTTTTTTGTGTTTGATTGGCTTGACCCTGCGTTTGCGAAATCGCAGTTATTACAGGTTAATGAATCTTGAAGTTCAAGTTTGAGAGGAACCACACTCTGATAGGTGATACCAGGAATAAGAGCTTAAATTGTATTTTACTTATTTAATTTGAAACGAATTTTTGTATGAATATCTAAGAAGTACTAGTAAGTTTTTAAATTAAATCAAGTAATAATACTTAAATCAAGCTTATTGAGATTACACTATTTTAATGGAGAAAATAAGTTTCTTATTTTATTTTTGAGAAACATGATATCCTTTATTAAAAATAAAAGTTATTATTTTATTGGGAAAAAAAAATTTAATTTATCGGCTACAAATTTTATCTGAATATTATATAAATTATTTTGGGGTTTAGGGTGTCACAATGTCAATCTAGAAACTCCCATAAACGCTGCCATTCTGAAAATCGTAGCAAGCAGGAACAAAGTCGAGGACTAGAAAAGAAGTGATATGCTATCATTATGGCAAAGCATGCTACATAAAAAGAAATTGTAGATTCCTTAAGAGAGATCAATCAAGGAAAAGAGATGAAGACAAAGAGAAGAAAAAGTGATAAAGATACAACAACAATTGCATCTGTTAATAATATCTACATTGTTTGATATGATAATTCCGTAAACCTTGCATGTTAGGATTCAACTTGAATTGTTGATTCAGGTGCCTCCCTGTGTGTGATTTCTTCTCATCTTACGGTCCTGGTGATTTTGGCATGGTAAAAATGGAAGATGAAGGAGTATGTAAAATTATCGGTATGAGAGATATTTGGGTTGACACTGAGATGAAAGAGTATGTAAGTGACTAGATTTCAAACAAACAACATGAAAAAAAAAATAATGGTTAGTGTATTGTAATTGTTTTTATTTTTATGTTGACGTTATTAAAATAACACTAATTTTAAGTAATCGTTTATTGACAAACATTTATCCTTGCATGGTTTTTATAATACATTTTAATCATTTTTAAGTACCAAAATATCTCTCAAGATATTTAAGTACTCTTAAAATCATTTTTTTTTTTCAAACCTATATTTTGAAATCAAATCAAATCAAATCATGTATATAAAATTAGATACAAAATTTTCTAACTCACCAAGACTCCCTAAAATGGTTATATTTTTTTTTCCTGATTTCTGAAAACTATTTTTATAAAACAAATCTTCTAGATTATTATTAATTTTTTTTTTAAAAAAAACAGAACATAGTAAATTTTGTGTAAATTATTTTTATCTTGTGTGACTAATCTAAATTTTTAAATAAAATCATCATAAATATATTATATATATATATATATATATATATATATATATATATATATATATATATATTATTTTAAGAATCACACAACTCCAACACAATCTAATTCTCTAAAATAAGTTACATAATTCACACATAAAATATTTCCTTTTATTAATAAATCAAATTTAATCCCTTCACAATTCTTTATTTCTAAAAGTTTAACTATAAAATTTCAAACAACATTGAATATTCAAGAATTACTATTGCTAATAATATGAATTTATACTATTTCAAAATCATGACGAATGTCCTAAATTGATTTCAAAAGCAATATAAAACATTAAATCATTTAGATACAACCATCAACACTTTCAAGTGATTTAAAATTAAATCTCACGCTTTAAAATTAATTTTTTTTAACTTATTTTTTTAATTTTTATTTTCGTTCACTTTCTCAATTAGTAGACATTTTTGATATGTTGACATTTTATCAATTAATATCAGATTCCAAAGGAAATATCCCAACACACTCAGTATTCAATATTCACATTTGCCCCTCTAAACCAACATATCAACAAATCTTTTTGATTTTCTTAAAAACAACACATAGGAAAATATGGTGTAAATAAAACAAACAATTATCAAAACTATTTTCTTTACACTTTTTTTTTTAAAAACATAATTTAATTATAAACGTATTACTAATATTTCAAAAGCAATACTTTATAAAATAAAGTAATTAAAGTAATTAATCTTTTAAACTAAATTAATAATCAAAACCCTCATATTCAAAATAATCCCTATAATAATACTTATTTTTCCAAATACTCAAAGTAAAATTTACCATCGTTAGAGAATAGTCGAAATTATAAAATAAATAAATAGAATATCAACACTTTATATTAATTACTAAATCTTAATTATATATATATATATATATATATATATATATATATATTAATCACAAATGTCATAATAAATATATAAAATAAAGGAAATCAAAACACAATATCAATTCTATCTCAAGATAATTATTTATTATAAAAAATAATTAAAATAGAAAATAATTAAAAATAATTGAAATATAACTACGTGCATACTTAACATTAATCAAGCGCACATAAAAATATTACATTAATAGGGTACGCATATATACATGTAAAATCGCATAAAATATTTTTCTTTTAAAATATTACACTAAAATACTATTATTTTAAAAATATATATGATCAAATAATAAAATATAATATTTATTATTTATATCGCACATTTAACCTAATATTTATAAAACCAGCACATCATAGAAAGCACCTATATAATGAAAATTAATCCCAAAATTTACCAACATATATTATAAAATAGTTTTAACATCAAATAATTATTTAAAATCCTATTTAATTAATAAAATAGTTTATTATAGAATTTGGGGTGTTACACCGATAAATCATAATGACATGTGTGTTATTTTAAAGACCCGTAAATTTACCCTTTAATTATTGCAATATTAGATCAAATGTTGAAATCTTAACATTAAAAAATAAATATTTAAAATTAATCCCTCTAAAGAAATTTTCATATTTAGTCATATTATAAAATATTTAAAACTTTATTCATCAAATATAATATATTTAATTTATTTCATAATAAAGGATAAATTAAGAAACCTAATGTTTAATCACATTATGACATCAATTATTTAAAAACAATTTTTATTAACACACACTATGCAATATGATTTTATATTTAATGGATGATTGCAATTATAATCAGTATTACTTATTTGAGAAACAACTATAACTAGAGTTTTAAACACTATGTTGTTATCATGAGGATGTTTTGTAGTATGTGATTAAGTCTCAGCCAAACGCAAGTGTTTTCGTTTTAGTCTCAAGTACTTAACACTGCTATTTAACAGTTGAATAATTAATGACTTTAAATTAAAATATGCAATTAGTGGCTACAAAAAAACAAGAATTTGATTTTAGACGCTTCAAAATAAAAATTAAAAATTGTTTAAGTCTTACAAAATATAAGAAAATGATTTTACTTCCTACATAATAAAAAGTTTTAGTTCATACAAGAAAATTGACCTACATAATAATAATAATAATAATAATAATAATAATAATAATAATAATAATAATAATAATAATATAAAAATAACAAAAATAATAAATAATAAAAAGTAATAATAATAAAAATAATAATAAAATAATAAATAATAATCAATAATTAATAATTCATTTTAGTCTCATGTACGATGTTTGTAATTAAGGCTTAAAGATATGATTGGCTCCTATAAATACATATTTTTTTGGTTTAGTCGCTTCACTGTTTTTGTTTGATTATGTGCTTGTAAATACCTTTTTTTTTGTTGGTATTTGCTCTTTTGTTTAATCCCTATAAAATTGATCTCTACAATTCCTCTTATATTTCTAAAAGAGTGATAAAACTCAAATATTAGATATATAGTTAATATTATATAATATATATATTTATAATTATATATAATATATATATATATAATATATATATATAATATATAAGTGATGATGATTCATTAATAGAAAGAATAACTTCAGAGTGGATCAAACAAAAGAGCAAGAGCCGAAACATAACAAAAATTATATTTGGATGACCTGCTGTTGTCAATGTGTATGTTTACAGATAAATTTCCATAATAATTAAGCGTGAACATATTTCTTTTTCCTGAATTATCAATACATCAGCATTGCTTAAAAGTGTGTTTTATAGTGTATCTTGATGCTGTTTTTATTTGGTATTTGAGATTTCAAATTCTTGTCTTCAGTTACCAATTTGTTACCTTTGTTGTAAGTAAGTGATACATGTTCTGTCTCGTTAACCAATACCTGTTTACTCCTGGTTTTGATTCTGAAGTAGACTAGGCTTAGAGGGCTTAAGCATTTGTTGATTGTATTAACACAGATATCTTAATGTGAAAATTGTGGCATGAAAACCATGGAAGCAGAAATTTTTTAGAAATTATTGTAACTTATTTTATAATTCAATTATTTTTATTTTTTATTGACATTGTAGATATTTGAATGTGCTCTCCATTTATAACTGAAAAATTGCACAGTGATAGAAAAACATAGACAAATAACTATAGAAGGTAAGCAGCAAGGCATGGCTGACTTATTTTAGGAGCAAAACAGCAACTGATTTTCCCCGATCCAATTTTTGAGCAGCAACTTTGGCAGCTTTATTACCCTCTAGCTTTTGAAGTTGCCATCTTTATTACCCTCAATTTTTGAAGTTTTCCGGCTTTTATTTTTACCACGAACATCTAGTTGTGGTGCGGCAGCTGGTTTATTTTGGCAGCTCGTTTGCTGTGTGGGTGGTTTATTGGATGAAAATCTGAAAAATGAGGTTAATTTAGTTTTTTAGTTTATGAATCTGAAAAAAATGACAAACCATACAGAATAAATGTGGCAAACCTTTTTCCGGCAATGTGACTGTGACTCGTTTCTGGGAATCTTCTTATCATTCCCCTTAGACTTTGTCTGAATCTAAATAAATGTGAAATTAAAGTTAACAGCGGAAAAAATCAGCAATTAAATATAATCAATCATAATCATATGTCGTGCAATTAAATATACATATCAATTAAACCTACATTTCAATTAATTAAACATACCTTATCAAAGGCAACAAGATGTGTGGGCCATGCCACGTAACTACCAATTGCTTCGCCCAAATAATTCATATTTGCATCGTTGTCCGGTATAGGCAACAATGCATTTGGTTCCAAAGAAATAACTGGTGATACTTTGACATGGTCCGTAGGGATCAGTGTGTTGTGCAATACTTCTCCCCAAAGTATTGTACAATGTTCCTTTTCCGACCTTGCGATGAGTAGGGGAGAATAAGTACAGCACGCAAGGAGTGACACCATAAATCAATGGTTAATACATAAGTATGTGAAACAATTAGGTTGAATAAATTTCTTATTTTATTAAGTAATTAATTACCTCGGGAAGACATTTGTGACCAATGTTGCAACTCGCGTTTTCACTCTCCATTTGTATTTCATGTTGGAGCTAATCCAGAAGTTGCTTTTCTTTATTTGTCTTCACCAAGAGTGCCACTTGCTCTGATAGGAATTTGAGCTTCTTCTAATACTTCCTCATTAGATGGATTTTGGCGCTTCTCTTGTGAAAAATAGCTTTTAGGAGTTACGCCAAATCCTTTCCCCCTCACGCGACTGGAATATTCAGAACATTAAACACTTTACCGAGAATGCCCTGCAACTAGCTTTGTTGTCCTCTTGATTTTCCGAACCTTGTTCGAGATTATCCTAAAATAAACGTAGGATTAAAAAGATAAGTTCAATATCATTTTTAAAATACAATATTAAAAAATATTAAAGTGATAAATATACTTACACAAAGTTCTATTACTTTTTTGAATATTTTCGTTATCAACTACTTCATCTTTATTTACTCGAGCTTCCTTCCCCAAGATATGACGATCCAACGATTGATCGGATTGAGTGTCTTGTAGCTATTCGTTAAGATCATAAACAAAATATTAGTTAGAAACTATAGTTTATAATGTACCACATTATATAAAAGTGATGTTTTAATTACTTACAAGTTTTTGCTCTAGACGTGCATATCACATACGAGATTTTTTGTAAGGGTGCGTCGGATTTTTTGCCCTCTCGCGATTTGCCTTACTTATATTCTATATAAAAAAAATAACAATTGTGTAAAAATTTAAAATACGCTATGAATATGAATAATAAAACACAAATGCTAATAAATTAATCACTTACCACAAACGTGGAGTCTGAACGTTTGCTACAAATGCGCTCCATTCTTCATTGATATATAATGTTTATATATTTTTGGAGCTTCAGCATTCATATTTCCTTCACGATCTTTTAGATAGCAATTTGAGAGGTGAGATCTAAAATCCCGGTGTATTTTCCCGGCAACTCTCAACATGTAAGCCTTTCTCACCTCATCAACAGCAAAAGCAAAAAATTATAAGTAACAAAAAAGTGGATCAAAAAATTATTGTATATCAGTCCACATTATATCTTTCGCATCCTTCAACGCCTTATCTCTCCAATCGTCAATTGTGATGTGGATATTCTGACGAACAACAACCCCAATATAACTTGCTGTTGGGGTCAATTGGCTCACCACTCTCATTCCATCAAACCTAATAAACTCATATAGTAAGTACATGCTTTCAAAAAAGATAAAAAAAATAAACAGCAAACAAAGTACAGTACACCTCAAATTTTATGCCACTATTCCTTGCTTTTATGACATTTTGCATGATGGTTGCACCACGTTTTACTTCATTTTCATAAGTCTTAGGGTTGACAACTTCCTCATTTTGACGATCTAAATCCTTGTTGGTATCCATTTATCTACAACAAGTTCAACATGCAGTTCAATATAACTTCAACAAGTTCAACATGCAGTAGTCTATGTACGTAGCAGTATAAAATCAACATGCATTTTAGTGACAACAAAAAATTAATAAATACAATACCTGAATAGTGAGAAGAAATACGTAGGGTTCGTAGGAGAAGGAACATCGAGAATGCGCAGAAATACATACGATTCGTAGGACAGAGTATGGTTCGCATAAATATGTAATGAGGGTTACGTATTTCAATGAGAAGAGATGGTTCGTAGGGATCATAACACAGATGAAGATGGTTAGTAATGGAGATGATAGTGGCAATATGGTTCGTAGGGATAATAATACAGATGACAGGGTTCGCAATGAGAAGAACAATGAAGTGGAGGAGGACACTAGCGTAGTGAATTTTACGTAATGAAGAGGAAACTGAAGCGGTTTTCAGTTATATATATAAAACGCTATTACAACCCTCTTTCGTAAGAGCACTGTAAAAAACCTCCTTATTTTATTTTTTAAAACCCTATTCTATAGCACTTTTTAGAGAAGCCTTTACCATCGCTTTTTCGAAAGAGCGTTGTAAAAGACCTCCTTATTTTTATTTTTAAAAGCCTTTTACAGCGCTTTAGCAACAAACGCTTTAAAAGACCTCTTTGTTTTCTTATGTAATAGGGATGTTTAAATGCCTTTATACAGCGCTTATTGCCAAAGCGCTGTAAAAGACCTCTTATTTTTATTTTTAGAAGCCTTTTTAACAGAGCTTTAGCAACAAGCGCTTTAAAGACCTCTTTTGTTTTCTTATGTAAATAGGGCTGCTAAATGCCTTATACAGTGCTTATTGCCAAAGCGCTGTAAAAGACCTCCTTATTTTATTTTTAAAATTTGGAAATTATATTTTTAAAAGCCTTTTACAGCGCTTTGGCAACAAGCGCTTTAAAAGACCCTTTTAACTTGGTATAAAACAAAGCTTTGTGACCTCATTATATTTTTTTAAAGGATTTTATAGCGCTTATGGACAAAAGCGCTGTAAAATTATAAGTTTATTATTCAGTTCAGTTTAAGTAAAATACTATATTTGGATTTTATTTTCCAAATAGATTATTAACTTACCTATATATATATATTACTAATATATATATATATATATATTATATATATATATATATAAATGCTAAATTACATGATCAGCTCATATTGGGATGATTAATTCAAGTTCAAGATAAATTCACAGTACTCAAACAAAGCTTTTTCAAGTTCAGATAATAAGCCGAAAAATCAGTTTGGGTAGGGTCAACATACACTTAAATTAGCATGAACTTAGTATCAAATACAGTTCAAGCTAAATAATAAAATGCTCAATTTTGGCAGATCAAACAATTAAATTAAATGGAACTCGTTCAGATTACATGGCTTATATAAAACAATTAAACACATTAAGATGCCCTTCCTCTATTCCTGGTGGGATTCACATTTGGTTTGTCTGTTAACGATACGAAATGAGGATTAAATCAAATTCCCTCATCATGTCATCTCTAAGATATAAACCATCATCAGTTGAATCAATTTCATGTGGTTGTGATGTTATAAATAAAAGATCATTACCAACATCTTCATCATTATTGTTATCATCACTTATTTTATTGGTCGATAGGACAACAGACCATTTTATCCTCAGCAAGATCAGTGACATAAAAACACTTATTGAGCTTGTGACGCTAAAATAAAAGGCTCATCTTTGTATCCCACCCTATTAAAATCGACAAGCAAGAACCCTGACTCATCAATCCGAACGCCATTATTATTGTCGACCCACTTGCAACCAAATATGGGAACACGAAACATTGTGCAATCTAACTCCCATATGCACTCGATAACCCCAAAACATGATAGATTTGCATATATTAGGTTTTTGTCTTTTGCACTTGAGACATGCATCGCTTCAGCTACGAGAGTGATTCCGCTATTTTGCATAGTGGTTTGATCATCTTTTTCTTTGGTATAAAATGTGTAGCCGTTAATTACATAACCGGTGTATGAAAAGACATGTAAACTCGGACCATTTGCTAGCCACCTCAATCTGTGTGAAATTGATATGGGGTCTATATCAAACTTTAACTTTATGTTATTATTTAACCATGTTATAAACTTCACTTGTGCTCTCGAGTTATCCAATTTTGATTCCTATTCATGTTCAAACTAGATAATTAATCCATGTGTATTGTAACTTACGGTTGAACCTCATCATCATTGTGCAGAACATACAATTGTGCCTACTCCCATTCTGTCCTTGATATAGTCATTAGTCTCTTTCCAATTATCCATTCTCTTGATATTCTTCCTGAATGACGAGACATGGGAAGCCCTGTGGATCAAAATTGGACAAATATTCAGTACAAAATTCAGCAGCTTCTTCAACAATGTATCGTTCAGCAATACAACCTTCTGGTCGACTTCTACTTTTTACATACCCTTTTAATATTTTCATATATCGTTCTATTGGATACATCCATCTCATATAAGTTGGCCCACAAAATTGTGTCTCCTTAACAAGATGAACAGTAAGGTGAACCATTATATTAAAAAACGAGGATGAGAAATACATTTCAAGCTCACACAAAGTAACAACAATTTCCTATGCAATGTCGGTAATTTATAAGGATCGATCACTTTACTACAAATTTTCCTGAAGAAGAAACATAATCTAGTTATGGCTCGTCGAACGTTTTCAGGTAAAATGAAACGTATACCTATCAGTAGAAAATGCTCCCTTAGAATATGACAATCATGGGTCTTCAAACCTTTTAACTTGAGGTCTTTCATGCAAAATAAATTTTTAATGTTTGAAGAGTATCCTTCTGGAACTTTAACTTCGTGTAGAAATTTACATAAGAAATTTTTTTCCCTTTCTAGATATAGTATAAGCGGCTGAAGGTAGATATGTGTGATTTCCTTTCTTTACGGGACCCAATTCATTTGATATTCCTATATCGACCAAGTCCAATCTTACATTGATGCCATCTTTAGACTTTCGTGGAACATTGAGTAACGTATCAATAACACTATCAAATACATTTTTGAATATGCATCACATCGAGGAAATGTCTTATATACAATGACTTCCAATATGGAAATTCAAAGAAAATTGACTTTTTCATCCACCTAGTTTTGACCAGCTCTCCTGCAAAAGGTTTGCCAAATTTATTGGTCAAACCTTGTACTTTTTTTCAAGTATTTGATATCCAATCGGTGCTAAAGGAGCTTTACCTTCCTCTGATTTTCCATTGAATGCATTTCTCCACGCACGATACTGATGACTATAAGGTAAAAATCTACGATGTCCAAGAAATACATTCTTCTTACAATGTTTCAACCGCATCCAATTTGTACTCTATTCACATATAGGACATGCACACTGACCTTTAATGTTATATCCTGATAAATTGCCATATGTTTGTAAATCATTAATTGCGTCGAACAACATAGCCCTCAAATTGAAACATTCTTTCTTATACCCATCATAAACTTCCACACCTGTCTGCAACATATTTTTTAAATCTTCAATTAAGGAGTCAAGTATACATCATATACTTATGATTCATACATAACCATGGAGGTATGTTATAAATCAACAAAATCACAGGCCACATGTTGTGTGAGATGCTTTGAAGACCATGTGGATTCATTCCATCAGTAGAAAGTGCAAGTCGTAGATTTCTTGACTCTATCCCGAATTAAGGATACTCGTGATCAGTTTTTTCCCATTGTGGAGAATATGTAGGGTGTCGAAACTTTCCATCTCTAATTCTTTCATATGCATGTCATGTCAACTGTTTTGAATCTTCTTCACTACGACACATGTGCCTAAATCTTGGTATTTATAGGAAAATACCACACGACTTTTGCTGGAGTTGATTATTTCTTCTTATATCGAGAGACATTGCATTTCGGGCACGCCTTTAATAATTCATATTCGTTTCAAAATAAAATGCAATCGTTAGGACACGCATGAACTCTTTCGTACTCATGCTAATAGAGCACAAAATTCGTTTAGCCTCGTAGGTTCGACTGGGAAGTTCATTATCATCTGGAAACATATCTTTTAAGAGTGTTAATAATTATGTGAAGCTTTTATCAGACCATCCATTACTCGCTTTTAAGTTGTACAACTTTAATATCATCGACAGTCTTGTGAATTTAGTACAACCATTATATAATGGTTTCTCTACATCACTCAACAAACTCTCAAACATTTTAGGACAATCCCGAAGATCTTCTTCAACTGCTTTGCAATATCCTCAACTCGGTCTGGCTCATATGCATCTGTGTCGAAATCAGTTGAAGCATATGTATCTGTGTCGAAATCAGAAAAAATGCTTTAAAAGTCATGTAACATCAGGTGGGAGCGCTACATTTTATAGCGCTTGTGTTTAAAGCGCTGTAAAACCTATGGGAGAGCGCTTCAATTTAAAGCGCTTTTACAAAATGCGCAGTAAAAGAGTTGTAAGCATTATGTGCAAGCGCTATGTGACCCTATATGTATTCTTGCAATTTGCTTTACCATATATTTTTACTTTAGCACATATTTTATTATTATAGTTTTTGCCTATATTATTTAGTGGAACTATTCTTGTGCCATGAGTTACAAATTACAATACAATAAATAGGAGTTATTTGACACTCATTGCTCCTCCATCATAATTGATAACGGTTCTTCCTATGATTTTAACTCTTAATTAATATATTAAGTCATTTTAACGGTTTCTCAAGAAATAGATACATACTATAATTAGTGGAAGTTATTTTATATCTTGAAATAGGAAGAGAATGACATATGATTAGTTCCTATACAACTCTTTTTGCATGATGCTTTCAAACTTTTTTTCTATTAGATAAACAAAAGGTGTGAGAATTTTTACATACATCTAGCATGCACTCTTCCACTTTCTTTTTATTTTATTCTTGCAATTTGCTTTAGCACATTTTTTTACTTTAGCACACACTTTATTATTACCATTTTTGCATATAATATTTTGTGGAACTATTCATGTGCCATGAGTTATAAATTATAATACAATAAATACGAGTTAATTGAAACTCATTGCTCATCCATTATTAATGATAACGGTTCTTAACTCTCAATTACTATATTAAGTCATTTTAACGGTTTCTCAAGAAATACATACTTGTAATTAGTGGAAGTTATTTTATATATTGAAATAGGAATACAATGACATATATGATTAGTCCCTATGCAACTTGTAACATCCCAAATTTCAACTAACTATATTATTAATGAATAGAGAACTTGTTAAGAAATTCATTGGTGATCGATAATTATTCTAGAATATATATTGATCCGTTTTATTCATTACTTCTCTTTATATTATGTCATTCATCTTATAGCTAGTCAATCGTAAACACATTTAATTTCAGAGTTTTATACTATCCTATTATTCTCTTTAATTTATATGAGTTCTCCGTTTATTAAATTCGTTATTTTGCACTGTTCTTCTTCACCATATAGTCCGATGAGTGAAATCAATATGTTATGGAATAAACCATGATTGCATTACCGATTTATGGCACCGTTGATCGATTCAGTTAAAAGAAAACTGACGTTTTCATTCAAAGAGTATCTTTTCATAATTCATTTTTGCGTTTAAACATAAATTGTCGAGTTAGAACTTTTATGGCGAATAGGAAGTCAAAGTATGGATTTTTATTGCGAATATCAAGTCAGAAAAAGTTGAAGTATGGATTTTTAAGTTATAATGAATAGTTTTAATTTTTATGATGAATATGAACAAAAAGTTGAATTGTATTGTTATATGTGACAAAGTTTTAACCTTCATGATGTATACAAGTTGGAGTTAAATTTATTGTTATATATGTTAACATGTTAATCTTTATGGTGTATATCATATCAAGTCTCGATTTTGTGTGTATGTGGTGAAAGTTATAATTTCCATGATTATTTGTCTATGAATATCTTATATTAATATATAAGGATGTGTGACATGTGATCTTAGTGATATGTGAATAAGATGATGACTTTAAAACGTTATTTGAATGCATATGACATGATTCTTAGTGGGTTGTGATGAATATAAAAAATCTATTTGCCTTTGTGGTAGGTTTTTCTCATTGGTATGAGTCATCTTATGTGTCGAAATTGCTTTGTGGCAATTTTATTTTCCCCAGTAGTATGGGTGATTTTCTATTTGGAAGTTATATCTTCAAGTATCGATTTTTGTATGTATCTGGTGAAAGTTATAATTTCTAGGATTATTTGTCTATGAATATCTTGGTCAGGACAAGGATGTGTGGCATACTATCTTAGTGATATGTGAATAAGATGATGACTTACTAACGTGATTGAATGCATATGACATGATTCTTAATGGGTTGTGCGTAGAATATATCACTTTGATAGTATATTATATGTCATGGCATATGCATTTCGTGAAGTTGTCTTTGTGGTGAATTGGTATGAGTCATTTTATGTGTGGAAATTCTAAATGTGGCAAGTTTAATATTCCCATTAGTATGGGTGATTTCTATGTGGAAGTTGCCTTTGTATGAATGTATTATATCCGGATCATATAGTTGTTTGGAGCCTGCATAGCACTTGGTAGATCATATATTACATACTATATTACAATGTAATATGAAAAACATACTATCATATTAGGAGCATGCATAACACATAATTATTGATATATGATTTTCTATATATGTAGATCATATATTAAAATATAATATAAAACATACTATGATAATACTTTTGTGTTCCATTCATGTGAATAGAAAATGCCACGACATAAAAGTTCATTTTCTAATATTACCATATCGAATATTAATGGTTATTTCCTAATACGATGTGAATAGTTTAAATCTCTGAATCTTGTGATTCCTAATTATCAAAAATTGAATCTTGTGATTTCTTATGATATTTTTTTATACAAATATATACTTTATGCATCAAAATATTATGAATCAGTAAAAAAACAAATAAATAAATCTAATTCAAACTACATTTAACTAGGTCAAAACAATGTTAAATATTAATGAAAAATGATACACTATAAAAAAAAATAGGGGTATAGTGACGGCTAAATTTGGCACGTTATGTCAATTTCAACCGCCACTAAATACCAGAATGGTGTCTTTAATTCGGTCGTAAATTTGAATGCTTCTTAGATTAAAAGAGTTGTATGTTGGAAGTTATAGTTAGAACTACCATATTAGACATTTTTTAAAACCTTAGCTTTGTTGTTTGTCAACAATGGGATTGTCAACAACACCTGTCTTGAAGTACGGAAAATAACACCCTAAATCCTAGAATAAATTTAAATCATATATTTATAAAATTTTCAGTGGATAAATTAAAATTCTTCCAAAGAAAAAAAAAACTTATGTGGATTATTTTGAATATCACATTTCTCAAAAATCAAAAGGACTAATTTAAACTTTTTTTTCTCTAATAAAATAGTGCAATCTCAATAAGCTTGATTTAAGTATAATTACTTAATTTAATTTTAAAAAACTTACTAGTACTTATAAGGTTTTTATACAAAAGACATTTCAAAATTACAATATGTAATCAGAGCAGGGCTTCTCTCAAACTTGAACCAAGACTTATTAATCACTGCGAACACAAACAACGAAGAAGGTGAGTTTCGAAATCATGATGATAGTATAATACAAGTAAGAAGAACACACAAACAATCATAATAGAATTGTATCATTACACAAACATTCCTCTAGAAAATATCACATTAAAAAGTCAAAATCACTCAAGGAAAATCAATAAATTTTACTATAACATCAAATCGTATAAGAGAAATTATCACCACACACGATACATATTAATCACAACAAAACAATCAAAATAAAATGCAATGCTATGCATGAGCTTATACTCTACTTCACAATGTGATACCATTCTAAATCTGAAGTACTTGTTAGGAGGCTTGATATTATGCCACCATCTCGGTGGACGGAAATTCAAATTGGCCCTGTCATCATAGGTCCCCTCAACTCAACCTGCGACACATATACGCGTCAGTCGAGGTAAACATGTGTTGTATGGTAGCTCTCGATATTTGGAGTGCGACCTCCAAGTCACCTAGGAATTCTCCACTCGAATACCTCCATGGTCTAACAATCTTGCCTTAAGGCTCAACAACATACCACCATGATCAGGATCATTCAGTTGTACTTCCCCAGAATCACTAGGCTTGTCAGGCCCTACCTATATGATGACAAAATAATCTCCACTTCACAAATTCTCAATATTTATTTCTCCCCTCGTTAGCTTAGACTACTCCATTAAGAGCATCGTCTTTAGGAATCATCACTATCTCATCAAGTATGGGGTAATTCAATATTCTCATCACAATTTTATAATATCATTAATCATACATAATCATCATCATCATATATACTCATCACAATGTTATAACATCACTATCATTAATCAAAAATCATCATTATCATAACGTAAACATATATTGTACAAGCATCCATATTTTATTATCACATCACATAAATTCGTCTAATCAAACATATGCACATAATTTCATTCAACATCCAAACATCACAATAATGACAAATATCAACTACCACACAAGTATCGAAATTAAATGAATCAACACCTTATAAACATTTCTATTTCACATTTTAATCTCACAGATCTCATATATCACATTAATCAATTTGTCTCTCAAAGGGCTACTGCCGTACGTAGCGAGCCATGGATGAATCATTGGGAAATACGGTTTTCCTGTTCATATCACAATATATTATACTCATGAATTCAAATGCTTTCTCACCCTTACCTTATGTCAACGCTTTCACACACGAGTACGATTCCACGAGCAAACCATCTTTGTTCTTTGACTTGTTGTCCTTCAATCGATCTAACTCGACAGTTTATGGGTAAACGTTAAAAATAAATTATGAGAAAATACTATAAAAACTAAATTTCGAAATTTGGTCAAGGAAAATTATCATAAATCAGAAAACCAATCAGTGAATAATATAGTCACTTTTCACACTATCATTTTGGCGTTGGTTTCACTCAAATCGAACTTACGGTGAAGAAGAACGGTGCAAAATAACGAATTCTGTAAATGGAGAAATCAAGTAATTTAGGGAGAAATTTGGTTTGTTAAAAATCTGAAAAATTGTGTTTAATTGAATAGCTAAATGAGTAAAACAACATATTGAAATTTGAACGAAAACGGAAAAACTTTTCTGGGACAGTCATCAATGAACGATATCAATTTTCTTCTTTTTCTCTCAATGTGCAAGTCCTATTTTGTGTCTAGGTAACTATCATTCATTCTCATGCCTTCATTCTTGTTATTTTCAATTAATATTTTTTTTATTATTTAATTAGATTTTACTCTTAAATATGTGTCTAATCCATAAAAAAATTTACTTCTTTCTTCTATTTATTTTTATTTTTTAAATAAAACAAACAATTATCAAAACTATTTTTTAACACTTTTTTTAAAAACATAAATTTAATTATCAACGTATTACTAATATTTCAAAAAACAATATTTTATAAAATAAAGTAATTAACGTAATTAATCTTTTAAAATACATTAATAATCAAAACCCTCATATTCAAATAATCCCTATAAAAATACTTATTTTTCCAAATACTCAATTAAAAATATTACCATCGTTAGAGAATATTGATTATGAATTAATTACATCAACAAAATAATTAATATACATCAACACTTTATATTATTACTTAATTTAAAATATCGTCATTAATAAAGGAAATCCAATATCTATCTCAAAACTAATATAATAATTGAATATACTTGTGCATACTTAACATCAGTAACAGAAAAAATAATTAAAATATATACCGTAAATATAAATTATTATTTAACATCACACATAAAAAATAATCTAATATTTATAAAACTAGCACATTCATAGAAAGCACCTATATAATGAAAATTAATTCCAAAATCTACCAACTTATATTATAAAATATTTTAACATCAAATTAATTATTTAAAATCCTATTTAATTAATAAAATAGTTTATTTTAAAATTGGGTTGTTACAACGGATAAATCATAATGACATGTGTGTTATTTTAACGACCCGTAAATTTACGCCTTTTAATTTATTGCAATATTGATCACCATGTTGAAATCTTAAGAAATATAATAATAAAGGGAAATTTTCATATTAATCCCTCTTAAATATTGCAATATTATCATAATGTCGAATATAATATTTAAAAATAATTCCTCTTAAGAATTTCATATTTAGTCATATTATAAAATATTGAAAACTTTATTCATCAAATATAATATATTTCATTTATTTTCATAATAAAGGATAAATTAAGAAACCTAATGTTTAATCACATTATGACATCAATTATTTAAAAACAATTTTTATTAACACACACTATGCAATATATGATTTTATATTTAATGGATGATTGCAATTATAATTAGTATTACTACTTGAGAACAACTATAATTAGAGTTTTACACACTATATTGTTATCATGAGGATGATTTGTAGTATGTGGAGCGTGGAAATCACATCCAACGGTCTACGTATAAAACAATTTTTAGTTGTCTAATTTTAGTGTTTGTACATAGTTAAAAGAACCAAAATAACAACAAATAATGTTCAATAAAACAAATTTTTGTATGTAGATGGAAATGTGTTGGAAATGTCAATTAATTATCTATCATAACACTTTACAAAGATTCAAAATAGTTAATTCATTGGTGCAAACAATAAACTAAATAGTCACGACAAAACTATGTTCGGCACAACCAAACTTGTTTTGTGGATGCGTATAGTTAAATCATTTATATTAAACAACCTAGATAATTTACTATATTACGAGGCAAGGCGTTGGTGCCGCTATATATAAGCTTATCAAACCCATTTGTCAAGCACTCATCACCACAATATATCAATATAAAAAATAAATAACACCATGAAGATTTTTAATCTATTTAGCATCATCCTTGTAACACCCCGATTTCAAAGCGAGGGTGTGGTTTTTTTTTCCCAAAAGAGATTAAACTAAAACAGAGAATAAATAAGGAAATACCTTTGGATAAATAATTGAGTCATTATAATTTACAAGCAGCGGAAAAGTTTTCTCAAAATATGAATCCAAAATATTTACACATCAAAAAGTGGTACATGTAACCCATCGAAAATAACATGTCAAGCTGACAGTATTCGTATAGGTACAGTCTTCCATTTTAAAATAAATACAATTAAAAAGAAAGACGTTTGTTCCCTCTTGTCAACCTAATTGATCATTCTCCCAAAACAAGCTAAACGCCCTGAGTGATCTCCACGCGCCCGTAAGATCCTCCTAACATAGCTTCAGTCAGGCATTCCCCTCTACATTCCCATCCACAGGTACGAACCGGTAGGATTGTCATGGCTCTCATCTGAGGGCAAAGCCCAGATTTCCACAAATAGTTGTAAGGGTCACCAACCGAAATTAACAGTTAACACATAACATTTAAGTTTTTAAATGCACAGATGACCTTCAACCTAGCATGCACTTTAAAAGGATTTCCATATGCTTAAAGTTCATGTAACACTTGCCAAATAAAAATGAATCAAAAAAGGTTCTCAATTCAACAAGTAATACCTAACAAACCAAAACATTGATAAGTCAATTGATCAATCTGTTATCTAACTTAAAATAAGAATTCCTACTAAGCAAATCGATTTCCAACTCGATTTCCTGAAGGAATTTAGTGAAATTTGAACTCTGGGCTCAATTCAATCGATTGGGAAATCGATTGAATGAATGACTGAGCCCGGTATTAATGCCAATCAATTTCCAAATCGATTTTGTCAGTTTTTGCTGAGTTCCTGTCTTTCTGCCAATCGATTTCCAAATCGATTTCTTAAAAGGTTTTTGAAAACATATTTATACAATCGATTGGCAAATCGATTATGTCAATTTAGGAAAGTCCCTGTAACTCATCCAATCGATTGGAAATCGATTTCCCTGCATATTCTTCCAAAAATACATAAACTAACTCAATCACTTCATACATAATTCCACATCTTAACACTTAGCAATTCTAACGATCACCACGACAAATTGAGTTTCAAAATAGTTTTACAACCCATCACTCTTACACACAATAATAATTCATAACACTTAGCAATTTCAACACAATTACCACGACAACTCAAATCAAAACAACATTATAAACTGAATCAAACACGACTCGCGTGCAAGCACCCTAATGCGATGCGTATAAGCCAAAGATGGACTCGGAATTCCAAACCAAAACCTCCTCGAAGGCCGTAAATCATAATTGTACCGCCTATCGCAGGCCAAAGTACCAATTACCAAGTGCCACCTATCACGGTCACACGATTTACTAAAAAACGTAAATCATAAACGTACCACTATCAGGCGTCAGTACTGTTTACCGAGGTGCACCTATCATTCACCGTCAGCATGATTACTAAAGAAAAAGCGTAAATCGTAAACGACCAACTGATCACAGCAAAGTAGCTATTTACCGAGTGACCTATCACGGTCAAGCACAATTTACCAAAACGTAAATCGTAAACGCCACCTATCACGGGTCAGTACTGTTTACCGAGGTGCCACCTATCACGGTCAGCACGATTTACCAAAATGAAATGCATGAGCATACAGCCGACTCCATCCACGACAATCGTAAGCAATGCATATATTAAAGATTCCCCATTTTTAATACTCATTTAAACTTAAATGGATTTCACAACAAAAATTAACGCAACAGAAATATTAAGAGATTCCCCATTCTTAATACTCTT